>VDFB02087409.1:0-21468 GCA_007258455.2 Sequoia sempervirens | reverse complement strand
GTCATATTGGCGAGAAGATTGAACAGATTCAGTGAAAAGTTTTGTGGTTGGGAATGGAAGAAAAAAAAACAGACTATCTCTAGTCAGTTTGGATAAAGTGTGTTTGCCTAAAAGATGTGGGGGTCTGGGAATGAGAAGAATTTCAATGCTAAATAAATATTTAACAGCTAAAATTGGTTGGAATCTTCTAGAAGGATCCAAAGATTGGGTCAAAAAAAATTAAGCTAAGTACTTAAGGAACAGTAATCCTGGCTGCTTTCTCTCACAATCGAATCTACCTCATGGTTCAACTTTATAGAACCATCTTGTGAGGTTGAGGAATGTGCTAAAAATGGGGGCAAGGAAGCGAATAGAGAATGGGAATAATATTGATTTTTGGAAAGACCCTTGGATAGAGAATTCCACTTTGTTAGCCTATGATGATTTGAATCCTCTCAAGTAGAGCTTAAACAGGATCTATGGCAAAAAGGTGTGTGATTATATAAACTGGGATAGGGAGGAACCCAAATGGAAGGAGTTCGATACTTTATTAAGGAGAAATAATCTGAGAGGTCAAAGACATGTGAATTGGGATCTAGTCCTAATCAACCTGCATAATTTGATAGGGGAGGCTAAGTGGTTTGATAGAGGAAGGGATGATGAGTGGCTCTGGAAAAGCAACTCTTCTATCTGTTTCTCGATCAAAAAGACCTATGAAGATCTAGTGAGAGCCCAGGTTGTTATTCCTGATCACTTATGGGATAGTGTGTGGGTAAAGAATCTTGTTCCTAAAATAAATTGTTTTTGGTGGACTGGTGCCCATGGTAAAATTCTCGCTATCAACAACTTGGTTAAGAGATGCTTCTAGCTGGTTAATAGGTGTTCACTCTGTAAGCAGGAAGAGGAGTCCATAATTCATATTTTCTTTCAATGCCATTATGCGAGGGAAGTGTGGTCTTGATTTTTGCAGTTGTTGTCTTCTGATTGGGCATTTCCCAATTCTATGAAGTTGTTTATTGAAGGTTGGTCAAATTGCCCTTTTTCACATAATGTTATTGTGGGCCTGTGGAATCAAGTTCCTCTTTTTGTTACCTAGGGTTTATGGAAGGAGAGGAATAATAGAATTTTTAGAGATGAGGAGAGAAGCAACTATGAGGTAAGTCGGATAATTAAAATCCAAATCAAGGAAAAAATTGAGGCTGGAAGATATAGCTTCTCCAACACCTGGGCGAATTATAAAGAAATGAGGATAAAACAAAATTGGGGAATAAAGACGAACTTAACCAATCTTAATTGGTCAAAGATGCTTAACAAAATGGGTACTATTTGGAGTCCTCCGCTGAAAGATTGGGTTAAATGTAACTTTGATGGGTGCTCAAAAGGCAACCCAGGACAAGTTGGGGCTGGAGGTCTGGTAAGAAATCATAAAGGTGATTGTATTATGGGTTTTGGAGTGAATTTGGGTGTCAGCTTTAACAACAAAGCTGAAGCAATGGTCGCTCTAGGAGTTTTCAATTTTATGCTGGAACTAGGGTACAAAAATGTTATCATTGAAGGAGACTCTATGCTAATTGTGGAAATCCTAAATGAAGAAGTTGCTCCTTTGTGGGAAATAAAAAATATTATAGACAGATGCAAAGTTATTAATTTTTTTTTAATATATGTCAGGTTCAACATGTGTATAGGGAAGGGAACAAAGTTGTCGATTGTGTGGCCAATGTGGTGCTGAGTTGCAGGGGATGGACACGTTGGACCAATGGAAACATGCCATCAACTTTAAAAGATGTCATTCTTAATGAAAATTTTGAAAATGTATATCACATGCAAAATTGATAAGGCGTTGGTTTGCAGGACTAATGAGTGCCAAGTGGTGGTGTTGAGCTTTCTATGTAATGATGGCATATGGAGTATGGGATGGTATAGGAGGATCTTGGAAGGAGATAATTTTATTAATTTCCCTTTAAATATGATGTTCGAAAATCACATGATGTTATTGGATTTCCTAAAGGTTGTCATTTCTATGTGTGCCAAAAATTCCTCTATTAGAAATCCTCATATTTCTATAATGGGGAAAGGGATGAATTTAATTAAGGATGTAAATGCTTGCAAGATTAATGATGATTTTTGGGTTTCGAGAAATGTGAAGTTGGCTTTCATAATAAGAAACTTCTCAAATTGTCATTCTATATTGGTTCTTCGTATTGTTTGGTGTTTGAGTGTTGGTTTCATTTAGGGAAGAAAGAAGATTGTGGGGGAGAGTATGAAGAAAAGCCTAACACAACATAAGAATCTATAGAAAAGTAAAATGGGCGGACCAAGGAAAAGAACAGAGCCGCCAAACTGCCAAGCCCTCAAACATAATGTGGACCTATAGAGGATGTTTGAGAATGCGGGTATGGTCCCGTTCTTCCAATCTCTCAAAGGATACAATGAGAGTTTAACGGCGAAATTCACTAACTCCTGGAGGAAAGGCAGTGTCATTATTGGCACTATGAAGTTTGAGGTCACCACTCGTTTCATTGTTGAAGCTACGGGTTTGCAAAATTCTGGGCTAAAAGTTGCTAAAAAAAGTGGAGTGAACTACCAAAGGTTTGTTGATAAATTCCTTCATGAAGGCGAAAATCTCAAGCATTTCCAAAATGGGTATGTCAGATTCGAACTCCCTCCTCCTTTTGCTCTTGTGAGTCCATTTGTTATGCATTATTTTACTCTTGAGGGTAGTTACATGTCGGTTCATGAGTATCACTTCCCTCTGTTAAACCATATTAGGCATGGGGAGCATATCAATCTGCCATTTTACATGTTGTCCTCCCTGCAGCTTAACATTGAAAAAGGAGCTAATCCTCCCCTCCACCAGGGTCTTATGCTCACCTTGTATAAATATGCCTTGGCCTAGAATCCTCATGGCAATCCCTTAAATGCTATGAATGAGAACCCTGACTGGGCTTATGACGAAAATGTGCAACAAGTAGAGGAGGAAAACCCCATTGTTGATGAACTCTTGGTTGAAGAACAAATTCCCTGCCACCCTCTTGCAATTGTCGCTAGGCATGTGCTAATCCTTGCTAAAAGAAACTCCCCTATGGCTAATGTATCTAATCCTTCTACCCCTCTGTCGCAGAAGAGTGAGGATTTGAGAAGTTTTGAATTACAGCTCATTAAAGCAACGCCGGAAAAGAGGAAACACTCTGCTCTGTTGTTGGAACCCTTGAAAGCAAAGAAACCTAGATGTGACATTAATCCTAGAGATGTAATTCATATCCTTGACGAAGGGAACCAAATGGAGGAGGCTAAAGAAATTTTACAAGGGAAAGGGAGTGGTGGTAGTGGAGGAAGAAGGTCGGCTCGTCTGGTGAAGGTGGCCTCAAAAGAGAAAAAAGGAAAACAGAAAGTGTCAGTGAATGAGGAGGACCTGTGGTATGAAGATTTTGAAGCTTGGGAAGAGGAAGAGGTTGAAGACTTGGATTTTGAGGATACTGCCTATAAGATGGGGGAGGATGGTTCGGAGGAGGAAAAAGAGGAGGAAGAGGAGGAGCAAGTGGAGCCTTATGAGGATAAGTTTGAGGTCGGGAATGAGCAGGATGTTGGGTTCTTTGGAATGGAGAACAAAGTTGAGGATATAAGTAATGAGTTTTTAAAAAGAAAACTAACTTTCTTGCAGATATAGTTTGAAGACATGGAGAAGGCGTTAGTTACTCTCATGAGAGTAACTAACAGGTTGATGAGAAGAGCAATGCTTGGAGCAGCTTCTGGTGAAATGAAGCTTATCAGGAAACTGAAGAAACATGGGAAAATAGATACCTTGAAGTTGTTGGATGAAACAGAGGGCCCTGACTGGCACAAATACATTGCTCTCATGGGAAAGTATGGGGACCTGCTAAAGAAAGCCATTTAATGGCTTGGGTTGATGATCTGTTGTTTTTTTATGGGTTTTTTGGATTTTAATCATATCTGGGACTGTTATGTTAATTACTACAGGTTATGGTGGAATACCACCTAGAATACTGTCGATTTAATTAATGGTCTTTGTAGATTAAAGTATGGTGGTAAAAACTTTATTTTTTTGATTGATAATGGTTGGACATTGGTTATTCTGTTAAATTTTGGTCTGTGTGCTAAATCTGATGCTATTTTTTGGTTTGAAGGTGGTGTTGTTTCCCACCTCTCTCTGCTCCTTTTTGGTCCATATTTGTAACTATGGGATTAGGGCCCTTCCCTTCTTCTCTAATCAAAAACATTCAAAATTCAACTTGCAATTGTCAGATATCAGGATCTAATGGTAAAAAAATTAGAGAAATGCCTATAAAAGCCTAATATTTTCATCATTTCAAACTAGAGATAAAGAAGAGAGAAAGAGAACACAAGAAAGAGCATTCAAGCAAGAAAAATTTAGAGTCTTGGAGCAACATTATTTGATACTGTGGGTCTTCAAGCCCATTTTTAGATTTGATCAATATTTTATCACATGATTGAAGGTTGTTGTCTATATAAGAACATGATGGATTCTAGGATTGGGAGATGCATTTGGCCACTTCCCTCTACCTAATAAATTGTTTCCAATTGTTCTCATCTTCAAGCTTCATTCTATTTGTATCCTAAGCAAGGTATCTTTATATTTTCATATTTACTTAGGGTGTCTTGACTTCTCCTTAAGTGGATCTTATCATTTATCATATTGGAATCATACTCTAATGCACTTGAGTAGGGTTTCTTTGCATCTTAGTGTTTTTGATATTAGGGAAAAGCAGATTTTGAAGGGATCCGTAACCCTTTACAACAAGAAAAGCCAGGCCGCAGAAAGGACAGCCTGCAGCCAACAAAAAAGCTAGCACCCAAACAAAACCCATCAAGATTTACAATTAGCACTTTTCTTGTGGGAGCGAAGAGTCATGTCGAAAGAAGGCCATAAAGATTTATCTTTTTTACCCTTGACAGTAATCCATCCTTCTTCCACCTGTGCAGCCATACTATGCCACACCTTCTTAATATTTTCATGATGATGAAAGCCAGCCGTGAAGATTTATCTTTTTTACCCTTGACAGTAATCCATCTTTAAAGGTTTTAACTTAATTATGTTAATTAAGTTACCTTTATTCCTCTCTTAAGATTTCACTTTAGTTTGCATATTGTGACATTTAATAATTATATTAATTATTAAATGTCTACCTATTAGGGTTTCTTTAGGGTTGCACAATCTCCTTTTATAAGGATTGATCATTGTATTTTATACTTTCTATGCATTAATACATTTTTAGCTTTTAGAGCACCTTTGCCTTTTGTCTGGAATGTCTTCTTTCTATGATAGGTTATTTGCATGCAGGTGATCTTCGGGGTCTGTGAGGTTGGCTTTCACAACCTCAATATGGTATCAGAACTCTTTAGATCTATCCATGCACTTTTTTCCAAAATCTGTCCCAGGTACATTTTATTCAGTATTTTGTGTTTTCACACTTTGCTCAATTACTTGGACATTTGGCTCCTGGAAAGGACCTGTTTGTGTGAGATGGCATATTTTGATTTGTTTTATCAGTACTAAGGGTTTTAGTCTCTGATTTTTTCATTTGAGTGAGTATTATGGGTTTTTCTATTCATCCTTCTATGATCAACCTAGACAAGGACAATTATGAGTCTTGGCGTCATGGCATCCTGACACATCTTAGGTGGCTTGGTCTTTTGCCTCATTTGTATGGAATCATACCTACACCAGACACATCAAGGAGTTTATCAGCATGGGTTATTATTCGAGATCATATTGTAGGGGTTATTAGTTGTAGTGTTGATTTTGACACTTTGTGTGCTTTATCTGACATTCGTTGTCCTCACACACTTTGGCAACGTCTTTGGGAGATTTTTGGAGACTCTCATATCTCTCCATTCCCAGAGGATCCCACTGCAGATTGTCTCATCCCTCTTGCAGATGTATATTTCATACCCTATGATAACTGTACTCTAGAGGAGCTTGAGTATATTATAGGTCTTGCATGTGACGATGGTTCAGAGACTTGTATTCATGTTCCCACTCTTGAGATCGAGACTACATCAACATCTCCTATTGTTCCTGATCAGTTTGAAATCACCATATCTTTGGACCCTATTGATTCAATGCAGCAGTACATCATACATCTTCCAGACATAGCTACTTGGGATTCGTATCTAGCAGACATATCATCCTTGTTTGTAGAGTCCTATATTGCAGATCTAGAGGATTACTTTGACATTCATCTCCTCTACCTTGACAGTCAGGTTATCATTGTAAACCCACCATTATCCGTGCATTCAGAGGTTGCATTTTAGGAGTCTTCACATCAATTTGGATTTGGCATCATTTGTTTCAGTTCAGACGCAGAGATTCTTCAGCATCCTATCATGGCACACATCTTGAGACAGATTGGTTCATCACTCTTCACAGGGTTTCTTCAACATCGTCCTTTGGATCCGTTTCTTCCTAAGGGGAGGAATATTATATGCCGCTTAAGGATCTCCTTTTGGATTCTACATTGGGCATCTACCATTGCGACAGGAGTTTCTTCATTGTTGGGGGGCCCTTCTTGTCTCTTTATATCTCTCATATGGAGACCATTGTATATGTACTTATATGATAGAAATTGTTTATGAGGGGTATCATGTTATCCACCTCCTATCCTTCTTTCATTAGTGCATTTCATTCTTTTCTTTTCTCTCTTTTGGGGGGGAGTTTTATTCCCATGTGGTTTTCTCGCTTTCTCCACTTTACAAAGATTTGGTTGTCTTCGGGTACCTAATCAGGCCTAGTTGTCGGGACCCTTGTTTGCTTTCATGCATTGTAGTTACCTTTGCGTTCTTGCACATGTTTGTAGTTGCACTTTTGCTCATCTTAAGGGGGGGTGTTAGAGTAAAGGTTTTAACTTAATTATGTTAATTAAGTTACATTTATTCCTCTCTTAAGATTTCACTTTAGTTTGCATATTGTGACATTTAATAATTAATTTAATAATTATATTAATTATTAAATGTCTACCTATTAGGGTTTCTTTAGGGTTGTGCAATCTCCTTTTATAAGGATTGATCATTGTATTTTATACTCTCTCTGCATTAATACATTTTTAGCTTTCAGAGCACCTTTGCCTTTTGTCTGGAATGTCTTCTTTTTGTGATAGGTTATTTGCATGCAAGTGATCTTCAGGGTCTGTGAGGTTGGCTTTCACAACCTCAACACTTAGTTCATAAAAACCTTAGACACACATAAGGTTGGATCTCACACACTATCTTTTATCAAGGTTTAATTACCAAACTAGGGTTTGACCAAGGCAAACCCCCATACAAACAAACATTTTTTTTTGCAGATTTATTGGAAGTCTAGATCCGAAGAAAAAGATTTGCAGGTACAGGAACATAGAGTAGACATAGGACTACAACCTCGAATTTTGAAGTTTCAGAAAGGATCTCAAGGACCCATTCGCCCAGGGGTGACCCTATCCTTCTGCACATTCCAAAATCAACTTTTGGTGACATGTACATACCCTCTGATACCTCCCAAATTTGCTTGCAAAGTGTTATTACAATTTGTTTACTTTCGGGAATCTACAATTTGCATATTAGGTCATATAGTTCATTTAGTTTCATTATTTGAAATCATTTCCAACCATAATCAACCCTCATCTTTAAAAGAATCCCCACCAACTCAGATCTGGTTGACTCACCACTGAGGTTGAAAGTCTCTTGGTTTTGTGGTTGGTGGATTCTTAATGAAATCTAGGAGAGGACCCTTAAATCTTAGCTCCTTTACACTAAGGGAATTAGGGTTTCTCCCCTTTTCCCTCCATTTCATTTGATGAACCCAACATTCTTACATCATACCTTTATGATTTGGAAGTCTTGAAAACCCTAGATCTAGGTTTTGCATCATTGTGTTTGCATTCTTCATTTAGGGTTTAGTTTTTGCATGTTTGCATCATTAAAATTCATAAAAATCCAAAAATATTGCATATTACACTCAAAATTGTCACTTTAGTTTACACATTGTCACACATTTGCACTTACACTTCATCAAAAAATTCTGAAAAAACAGTCACTTAAAATCACTTTGCAACCAAAGATAGTAATCATAAACACTAACTCAGACACTCAAATTTTAATTTTCTAGAACCCTATACAAAGACTCATTCTCCCTTGGGAAACCTTGTCCTTGTACAGGTGATTTTGCAAAATTTTACACACATTTATGTCTTTTCCTGTTCAGATCCATTGTACTTGCAAATCTATGTTTCTAATTCAAAAACTGCATTTTGTGAAGCATTTTTGCATTTAGATCATTTGGGAAAAAGAAAGTGCATTGTTTAGAATTGTAATTTGCATTCAAAATTCACCATTTTCAAATCGCATCTTATATCAATCAATTATCATATTTCAGATTTGAAAATTGCATCAAAAATTCATTCAAACATCTTTTACATTCTTGCATACTTGCATTTTGGAATCAAATTAGAATACATTTTTCTACCTTAGCAAATAGAAGCATGTTTCCTTTTCAAGCATATGGTTTTCATACGGTATCACTTAGCTTTTATGATTGTAATCTCTCTACTTATGAACATAGCCTAAGGAAAAGAATTGAAACCATTGACAATCATGTTAATCACTCTCTTAATATCTCTTCCATCTATGAGAATAGACTCGTGGACAATCATAACAATCATAATTATTCTTCTCCCAATACCTCTCCACCTTATGAAGAAGGTACCTTGGTGTTAGAAGACCCAATCATCAATTGTCATGAAAATCTTGTTGGTACTTCTCCTAAAACCTCTCCTGCTTGGAAAGAGATAATGACCCAAAAAGATGAAATCATTAACACATTTCTTAATATATCAGTTTGCCTAATCTTCTTTCATCTCCCAATATCTCTCCCATTTGTGAGGGTAATTTGATACAAGAGAATAATCATGACAATCATACCTCTCTTACTAATGACAAAAATACCTTGGTGTTAGAAGATCTAATCATTGAGCATCATGAGAATATTGTTTGTCTCCCTCTCCCCACATCCCCTACTTGGGACGATATTGTTGGGAAAAAGGATTAAATCATCGATACAATTCTTTCAGAAGACATTAAGAAGGCTTACTTAGATGAAGATGATAAGGTCACCTTAAATATTTCATCTCCACACCAAACCGTTGGACCAATTAAGTCAAAAACATAATTCTTACAAACTAAAAAAACCTAAAGTCCATGATCCTCTTGAAATCTGCATCACCTATTATATCAATCCAGAACTGAGCATGATTTTTGCACACTTTTATATAGGTTTAATTAAATTACCACCTATACTTGAACAAGAAACCAAGAAGCAAAGAGATATAAATGTACCTTATTGTGCATATCATGGAATATTTGGACACCATATAAATGATTGTCGTGATTTAAAGAAAATATTACAGGAATATGACTATATAATAGACTAACAATTGTTTACTTTACTCCTTGCCATGTGAGAGTTGTAGAATTATAACATGCTCACTACCACATGTATTGAACTTTATGCATAACTATCTTATGTTGCAAGGAGTACCATATCATAATTTATCTTGGCTCATCTTTGTCCTAAACTTGGGGGTCAAGGGTTAGGTAGCCTTGTCCTAGGTGTATTTCTTATTGAGATCCCTATCTATCTCCTTAAAATGTTAGTGTACTGAGTACAATAATATTTTAAGGGGGTCATATGGTCCCCCGTTTATTGTTTGCATGTTCCCTTCTTAGTGATGATGTCACATATCTCCTAAGAAGTGTGACTATACTAATCAAAGTGTGGTCTTCTTAATCCATGTGATGTGTCTTCTTTGTGGTGATATTAGGCTTGATGTCCCATAAGAGCATGACCTTTTCTTGGCATATGATATTCCTCTTGGTGGTAATGCTATGGCTTGCATTCCCTAAGGTGTGAATCTTTTATTCCTCGACTAATCCTCTCTTGGTGGTGATGTCAAATGTGATGTTCCCTAAGGTGTGACCTTTCATGAATTAGTCAACGCCCCTTTGATTGTTGTTTGCACTCCCTGAGGTGAATTTTGTTTGCACCCCTTAAAGTAAGTTTTGTTTGCACCCCCAAGGTGAATTTGGCATTTTTGCTTCACTTTGTTCACAAGTGTTGAACCTAGTGCAGTGTTGGCATGTTTTATGGACATACAACATAGGCTTGTTAGTCCATCCTTTTTTTTCTTTCATTAGCTTGCAACAGAGGCTCCCCTTCTATAGATAAACTGACGTTGAAGGTTACAGAGCTTAATCAATGGGTTGAAAGTTGAGCTATAAATTTTGCAAATGCCCATATTTTCCAAGCTGTCGAACATGGAGTAGAATTCTATGAAATATGTTGTCACATAGAGACCAAGGTTCCAGCTAACACAAAAATGATTTTGATGCTGACAAACAGCAAATATTGCTGTATCTTGAATTTGGCCTGCCAGTGGTTTGTTGCATAGAAACAATTTTAAATTACTTCTTGTAATAATACTTAATTTATTCAATATTTTAATCAGGCCAAATAGTTGCAATCCAAAAATCTCTGATAATAATAGTCTGGACCCTAGGAATACAGAAGCAGTCATCCAAAATTCATCACACAAAAATTGCTAAACATGAAACTGCATACAGTGGGTGCAGATTCATCCCCATCTTCAACATAAGGAACCAGAACAATAATCCATTCAAGGTGTGAAATCAAAGATAGATATAGCCCTCCATTCAAGTGACAAGATGTTACAAAAGTTACACAGGGCATCCCAAAATCACACATCAGGTTCCGGGCGTCCCGAGGGGATGGCTAGGGGGGGGAATGAAAAAAGCGAAACTCGAAACGAAAGGGGGGGCTTGTAGTCACGGGGCCGTGGCTCCCTCCCCGGGACGGCCGGGTCCCCCGCGTTTTTAAGCGCCCAAACATTAAAAAAAAAGCAAAAAATTAAAAATTAAAACCCTGCCTATGTGGCATACGTGGGCCCCACCATGTTTTGCTCTCTTAAGAATGAAAGGAGGCCTCTAAAAGTTCATTATTTTCATTTTGTTTGTGTAGGGAGCCAAGGGTTTGAGAAGAAAAAAAATTGCAGCCATTGAAGGAGAAGGAGCAGCTGTTTGAAGGAGGAGAGGAGGTTGAAAGAGTGTTGCTGGGAGTGCAAATCCATCAAAAAAGGTATGCATTTTCTTTCACCATTCTTTTTTTTTCATTTTTTTTGCAAAATATGAAGTTTGCATAGTCTGATTTTTTTTTATTTTGTTCATTTTCAGTCAACACTTGCATTCTAAAAACAAAAAATATGAGCAATAGTGAAGGTGGGAGTGATAGTGAAGTTGAAATGCAAGTTAGAAGGCAAACTAGAGAGCATATAACCCCTACCCAACACCATCATTCATCAACCAATTCCAAAACTATGAAGGACTATGCCAAACACCCAATAGACAAAAAAAAACCATTCCTTCAATTTGTGACAGCCATGGGTGAAAGACAAAAAAATTCAGGGGGGAGTAGGGTTTGGTTGTGCCATGTTTGTGAAAAGGAGTTTAGGGGCAGCTACACTAGAGTTAGGTCTCATTTTTTGGGTGAGGTGGGCCATGGAGTTAGAACGTGTCCTGCATTGACAGATGCACTATTTATAGAGTGCCAAACAATTCAAATGGAGTGTGATGGTGGGGTTCAAACTGGGTCTCCTTCTTTCCCAAGTTCACAATCGTCTATGCCTACTCCTACTCCTAGTCCTTCCACAGTTGGTAGTACTGTTATCTTAAGAGGAAAGAGGAAGGTGATTGGTGGTGATAAGGGAGCCTCAGTTGAGTCCATGTTTCAAAACCAAGCACGAGAAACCTGTGAATCCTCCATTGCCAAATTCTTTTTTGCCCATGCCATTCCATTTCATGTGGCCCGTTCCTCTTATTTCAAACAAATGGTGAAAGACTTAGTCACTGTTGGTCCTTCATTTGTACCCCCTGGAGATCATAAGCTACGCACCACCCTCCTAGACAAAGAGTACTCCAAAGTTAATGTGTTAATGGAGGAGATGAGGCAAACATGGATGAGGACGGGGTGCTCTATAGTGATGGATGGGTGGACTGATTGTAGACGTCGGCCACTCATCAATGTCATAGTCACATGCCCTGCTGGTTCTTATTTTCTTAGAGCCGTAGATTGTTCAGGGAACGTAAGGATGCTGACTTCCAATTTTCCATTTTGAGAGATGCCATAGAGGAGGTTGGGGCTGCAAATGTGGTGCAGGTGATCACCGATTCAGCACGTGTGTGCAAATCGGCTGGATTGATGGTGGAGGGTACTTACAGGCACATATTTTGGACCCCATGTTGTGTTCATGCATTGAACAATGCATTGAAAGACATAGGGAAGATGGATTGGGTGAAGAAAACGGTGGCAGAAGCTAGAGAAATTCAAATGTTCATTTGCAACCACCACACCTCACTTGCTCTTTTCAGGACATTTTCAAAGGAGTTTCTCAAACCTGTTGATACAAGGTATGCCATTTACTTCATTTTGTTTCACTTTCAATTTGTATTCATAATCTGATTTTGTTTTAAATTTTTATTTTTTAATGAATCATTGAATTAATGAATGTAGATATGCCACCTACTTCATCCTATTGGAGAGGATGCTTGAGGTGCATGAGCCTCTACAACTGATGATGGTCAATTCTGAGTGGACTAGATGGCCTAATGCAAGTTCTACTCAAGGAAAGAGCATCAAACAAAAGATCCTCGATGATGATTGGTGGGCCAATGTGAGGTAAGACATATTAGATGGCTGATTTTCATATTAAATTTCTGATTTTAATATTTTAATTTTATTGTCCAATGTTCCAACTTTTGAAGTTTCTAACATGTCAAATAACTTGTCAACTAATTATTTTGAACTTTTTGTTTGCATTTTGCAGATATATTTGCTCCTTTATCTCGCCCATTGTAGATGTCATTAGATATGCTGATACAGACTCTCCTAGTCTTGGAGAGATATATGAGACATTTGACACTATGCTTGGGAAGATCAGGCAAGTTATTTTGGCAAAGGACCCCACTTTGGATTTATATGAGCAACACATTAGGCCCATTGTGACGCGGAGGTGGAATACAATGAACACCCCGCTTCATATGGCTGCCTTTGCTCTAAATCCAAAATGGTATGCACCAAGGGATGGTAGGGTGCCTCCATGTGATGATGCTGAGGTTTTAGATGGGTTCACACGGGCCATTGAAAAGATTTATCCAGCCGAGCAAGCTTCAATACTTCGGTCACAATTTCTAGACTTTGCTAATCTTAATGGCCCAAACTTGAGCAAACCACAGGCGAGGTTGGATAGAGCTATATTAGCTCAAGGGAACCCTATTGGATGGTGGACCTATCATGGGAGAGATACACCGCAGTTGAAGATACTTGCCACTCGCCTTCTTGCACAGGTTGCTAGTTCCTCTGCTGCAGAGAGGAATTGGTCCACATATGGCTTTATCCACTCTGTCAAGAGGAATAGACTTACCTCTAGACGAGCAGAGAAGCTAGTGGCTGTTCATAGTGCTCTTCGGCTTCAGGATCGACAGACTCCAGAGTATCGACAGACTCCAGCTCTACGGTGGGATATTGATCCCGAGGACGCGGCTCAGATAGATGAGGAGGAGACAGCTGAGGGCTTGGTTGGGGTCCCATTGGTTGAGGAGGAGCATTACGGTGGCAGTGACTCAGAGGATGACTCTGATTTTGATGCAGTTATGAGAGATGATTAGGGGCAGCAGTGCTCTTTGTTTATTTTGTAAATTTGTATTCATTATTGACATACGATATTGTATTTTGATTTTCATAGCAAACTAAAACTTTAAAACTATATGGCAGCAATGTAGCCTTTGGGCATTTTGATATAAGTTTATAAATTATAACTTGGAGGTTGTTTCATGATTTGTGTAACTGTATGTTAATTTTGAATGCGTATTGACTATTGACTCTATTGAGTATTGGCATAATGTTGAACACAAATGTTATATGTTAATGTTCTATAATGTGTATTATGCATGCCTTATTCATGTTATCTATTGAATATATTTTTAAAATTTTCCCTATATTTTTATATAGCCGTCCCCTGCCGTCCCTAATTTTGGCCTCAAAAATCGGAAACTTGGGGACTCGTCCCGCCGTCCCCCGTCCCGCCCGAAACTTGGGGTAACCTTGTAAAAAGATATGGTTTTCTACTTCCAATTTCAAGAGGATACTCGGAAATAGGCAATGTAGTTATCATTTTATGTAATATCATATTTCAGAATTAGTTGTGTTAATAACGAGTTGAGATCCACTTGGCATTTGCTAACTTTCAATAGTTTATAAATAGAGTTATTTGTGACATTTAAAAATCATTTCAACATGAGCTACCAAGTAGGAGCAAAAATATATTTGAGAACTTTCTACCATCTTATTGCAGTAACAAATGTCTTAGCCATTTCACACATTGCCTTTACGATGCGAACTCAGGTATACTACTCGGGTATGTATTGTTCTTATTTCCCATAGCTCATGCCCAAATATATAAAATTTAAATATACCATGACAGATGAACCAATCTCAAAATTAGGATTGATTTACAGAAGCAATTATCTTTCCCTGAAGGATATTACTTTTGTATCCCATTTCTTGTTCCTAGCAAAACGCATAAACTGGTAGACATGTCTTGTAAATCCAGAAACTGAAAATGTTTAGACTACCTTAGTTGCCAGCTTGCATACAAAATGTCAATGCAACGCATCCGAAGGTTCGCCTATACAAATCATAATATTTGAGCTAATAACTGTGCTATGAGCACAAAATACTTCTTCAATCTAGTCTATGTATGTGCACAATGAACCACCAAAGCAAAATAATGCATTTCTCCAAAGACTATTTCTCACTGCTCCCAAAGACAAGATCTGCATCCTTCTGCACACTAATCAATCTCCAAATGCGCATTCCAAACTCACTACTGCAGGAATGAAGTCATCAAGAATACTTAATGATTTGATCAAGCAAATGCCTTCCAATTATTTTGAAACTTCTGCCGCCCAACAATACCAAACTTTCTTTGTGTTATGGAGGGTCGGTAGCATCAACCTGGCATGTGGAGTCAAGAGATTATACCTGATTTATGTAGAGTCTAGAGTTAAAGATGACCTGCCTCTCAAGATTCATTATGGGAATCGCTTCCATTGCTACAATTAACTAATATATTTTTCTGATTGGACTGTTACAGATGCCCATTATGTTTCTCTTATAATTTTGAAGTCTTATAATTTTGGCAAATAGAGCAGACTTAACCACTATATGAAATATCATAAACAAACTTATGTCGGTTATAAAGTTTAACAAACTTTGTTCAAATAGACTTGTTCCATAGCCACAAATCTCTAAAATTTAAGAAAGATGTTTACTCATGGAATTATTTTACAGTTGTTAACTCTAGAATGTCATGTTTGAAGAACAGAACGTTTAAGAAATAACCATGAGTTTGAACTATCCAACCTGATAATGACAGTAAGGAAGAGAAACTCAGTCATTTAGTAGCTGGCAACGATCTTCACATCCATGCCATTAACAAACAACCATGAGTTTCAACAATCAAACCTCGTAATGACAGTCAGGAAGAGAAACTAAATGTGTCTGTCATTAGATGAACTGGCAATGATCTTCACATCCATGGCAGATACTATCTAATAGTAAGTATAAACTGACATTTATCTTTAAACATCATTGTGACCATTTTTTATGGTTTCACAGATGGTTAGAAGAGCAAAAAGAAACCTAGGAAGAGGAAGTACAGGCAGAGTTGCCAGAGACCCAGGGACAGACTAGTTTTCAAGTTTGACCTGGGAACGGGGTAGCAAGAAGTAATGTTGCAGAAGCCACATCCATTATCAATGGAGTGACACTTGCCATCCTGTGATATGGTGAGACAGGTAGGTTCTAAGCTTATAGTTTCCCAACATAAACAACAAAGTAGTAGGCACAACCATCATATTAAGACCACTTAAACTAGATTAAACTTTTGCACGTCACAATAAATTTGAATGCTAAAGTTGATGCCTCGGCAGACGAAGGTGTCAGGTGTCATGTTGGATACCAATAAATTAAAATGGGTTTGAATGGGAGTTAAAAATCCATATTTCAGTCTTTTTTACCCATGCCCAATCACCATAATTGATGTTAACTTTTATAGCTCAAGCATCAACTATTTTGATGGTCATTTTTTTTTTTTTATTAAGACCATTTGGTACTCTGTGATGCCATTCCTCAAATGAAAAAAGAAGTCCTGTTAAAATGTCCACCTTAAACATTTATATAGAACCAATGCAGGGAAAGCTGGTTTTTCTGAAAGAAGATATCAATTATCTGGGAGGGAAAATAACCTTACAAGGGGTTCAGAAAACCTATAGACTCATTTCAAGAACCAAATTCAAAAAAAGATCCTTATGGCTGCTTCATAAAAACCTATAGACCCATTTCAAGAACTGGAGACAGAAAACAAACCCTTAATACTCATAAAGATGACTTCACATGACTAGTATGGTTACAGTCCCTTTTGATGATTTGGCCAAACCATTTCTAATCGAACTTTGTAAAAACCCTCTGTAAAAAAATTGGTTTACTGATAACAATCCTTTGTTAATTGCATCATTTAATTTTTATTTTGAATTGGGCAGATTCAAGGCTCAAGTGCTACCCTACACTTTGCACCCACATTTAAAGCAAGTCTTTGTGGGCATTCATCAACCTCTGACAAGATAGCTCCAATGAGCAAAAATTTACACCAATCACTGGGGAGAATTGCCCCATCTGATGAACAGTAAAAACTAAGAAAATCACCTCTATAAACGTTGAGAGAACACAGGCCCTAAACGTACAGGCACTGACCCAATGAAAACCAGTTTTGTATTCTGAGGTAGGTTTATGTTTCCTGCTTTCCGAAAATGAGTGTCTCATGATCACATGTATGCTTCTAGCATTTTTTAATCCTTGTATTGTAATTTAATTTAAATAGTGGTTTTCTAATTTAGTTTAAATTTCATTCTATGTATTTCCATACACATGCTAGGAAAAATATAAGCATAGGTGTGCATCCACATCTGAATAAATATATACATTATACACTTATTTATCTATCGTTAACAACTTAGGAGTATAATGCAACCTACTAGATCTATATGGGCCACAGATATATGAGATCAGACTCCAGTGCATGGGTGTCAATAACTATCATAGATAGGCATGCCACTTTGTGTCCACTGTCTTGTCAACGTGTTATGATTTGGACTCATTAATTCATTGCCTCCACATGACTTCAACATATACATCCTACCTATAATATAATTATAGTTTATAATTAAGACCTTTAAAAACTTAAAGCACTCCAAGCAACCCAACCTTACAGACTTCTCTTCAAGCAGCTCCAAGAGTCCAACGTTAATAAATGAGAAACAATACTCTTGAGGACTCCATGCTGCCAAAGCACAAAGAAACTTCTCATTGAGCTCTTAACAACCATACCATACAAAAAGGAATTGACATTTCAATAGATTTAATGGAAATACTAGTGGAAGAAACTATTGACAAATTTTCAATAGGCGCCATTCCCAATGTTCTTTGGTTCATGTTGGTATATGGTTAAATGATGGTTTTATTTCAAAAAATCGCTTTGCCTAGAAAGGATCTACAAAACAAAGTTTGTTAAACTAGTAAACAAGTAAGCAATAAAAGATAAAAGATAAACAATAAACAAACTTTGGTTAATTGATTGAACAATTGAAACAACCTTCCTATTCTCTACCCTGCATTAAATGTAGAGGCAACTATCACGGCAAACTAGCTTTGGACAACATACACAATTCCTGGGATCAATGCACACTCAAATTTACACAATGATATTTTCAAATTTTAACTCCTAAATCCAAAGTTTATCCACCCTTCAAATAGGCCCACAACAAAAGTACAGGTTTTCTGGGTGCTTGCAGGAACAAATTTGCACCCCTAATGTAGGCCATTTGGGAGGCTGGTTAAGTTGCTTCGTGGAGCAAATTCCATTTGGTGATGTTATCTGAATTTTCATTGTTGAGATCCATGGAATTTAGATTTCATTTTGCATGGGTTACTATACCCACATCGGATTACTTGCTAAGAACAGGCTTGCTATACATAGACAGACAAAAAGCTTGTGTGATGTACATTATAATGGTGCCTGGTTTATCTCATGTCATGACAAATTCTTGGGCCTTGGTATTCATGTCAACTAATTTTGTACAGAATAAATTTATCCCAGAATATGTGGCCCAAAAGCTCCCACTTTGCAAGTAACATAGTACACAAACTAAACTGAGATTTCATTTTTTAATATACAGATATAAAACTTCTCAAATCACCTAAAATATTTATCAAACACAGAGCAAGGACAGCTATCTTGATGCTCCTCCAGATTTGACCTCTTGTACTTTCTGCATAGCAACACCTTATATTCCATTAGTATCAGTAGTACACATCCCCTAGGAGATCACAAAAACTAAATGATAATTTGAACGTACCAACAGTGTGAAAACCACCAATGATGACAACTTACAATACAAATGAGAACATTAAAATTTAAAAAAAAAAAACAAGGCATAGGCCATGCTGCCATATAAGCCATGCTGTTATAAATTCTAGCAAAACTGTCCAGTTTAGTTTTCAGTTGCAGAGCAATGTATGAAATCTGATGCCAGAACTTGATTACTCAGGGAATTTAATCAACATTAATCCTTCAGGATATATTTTATAGCATTATAGAGAAAAATGAGATTTCATTAAGGATTCTATACAAATGTGGCAAGGAAAATAAAAGATTGTAATGAATATGATAACTATGGACATGTAATTCACAACATACAATGCAGAGGAGCTGCATAAATATCACACAACCCAAAATCTCAACCCAATGGGTCCATGGAAAGTGCAACTCAGAAGCTGTTCATAATCTTGAAGCAATTCATTCCATCAAGATATTGGGAAAAAAAAAAATGAGTCATCAAATGAACCATTTTATGAAAATTAATCTGGTTTAGCCACAAAATATTACCAATTCTCAGACACATTCTTCACCATCCTCTGCTAATATCATTTTTATCCAAATCATGAAATCTATTTATATGTATTTTACAAATAACACTGGCATGACCTGGAATTCAGATGCCAATGTATGAAGAAATGTTGGTAAAGGGACCACTATCACAAATTAGCAAACTTTCTTTCCCAACTAAGAGTTGCCTATACACTACAAGTTTCATACAAGGTTACCTATAACAGGTTTTGTTGTTGGTTAACAGTTCAAGAAGACTACCTTCTTGTCAACTGAGTGTACAATGATTTCCATGTGCTTGGAACTGCATTGCAATGTCTTTCATGTGATTGAACAACACAGCAATGACTTTCATGTGCTGTGAACTCTGAAGCCTGAACCATAGAAAAGATTTCTCTGGCTGGAGCTTGTGGTATTCTATGTCTCATAAAGTAGCAGAAGCATCAAGAGTACATTTAACTTCAAAAAACATAATTTCAAACTTGTTGACCCCTACCTAGTTCATTCTGCTCTCTTCCCTGGAATTTCTCTAAGAGATGAGAAACTGAGTTTGTTGATGTTTCTGACCTCTTGAATTCAATCTCAAGTTCCTTCTGCTTCAGCTGCAAGGCCATACGCTCATTCTCAAGTTTCATCCTTTCATTCTCTAGCTTCATTCTCTCCAGTTCCCTGAGCTTTTTGCTACTAATTCTCTGCCACTTGAATCGTTGTTTCTCCAGTTCAAATGCCTGTGCTTGATAGTTGACTTTCTGCTCCTCCAACTGCATAGAGCGATTCCTTATCCACATTTTTTGCTCCGTTGCAGTTTTAGTATTATCTTGTAGAACACTCGCCATCTCTGCATTAAGATTGTATGATGCACTGGGTTTGCCACAATCATGAGTGCCAGGAGCTGTCCAAAAATTCACCTCTTCAGGATTTCTGGACATCTTCCTTCTCTTTGAATAGTTCCCCATCCCTTCAGGCTCCGCATCCTCCCCATTTTCATCATCATTGTCTTCATCATCTTCATCGTCATCTTCATCATTTTCCTCATCTTCTTCTTCATCTCCATTCTCCTCATTTGTCATCCTGCATGCCTCATTCCCATCCCTGTTTTTGCCAGACAGTGAAGACTGCAAACATTGCTGAAAGTCAAGATCGGGTGGAAAATGCATTGTATGACCATTGTGATAGGCACACATCTCCTTGAAAAAAAGATGTTTAGAACTCAAAAGTTTCCTCACATCATCCTTGAACTTAGAGGAAAGATTATCCATGCTATCTAGAAGGGTGGGGTTTTCAACTACTCTGCATGCTATGCCCCTTCCAAGGATATCATTAAGCCGCTTGTACCTCTTATTGAGATCATTGAACTTATCTTCGCATTGCTGAGGAGAAACAAAACATCCCTTGTCCATCATTGCTCTGGACACCGATTTCCACTTGCCCTTCTTCTGCAAAATACCAGACTTCTTTTTGTTCGCATCATTGCATTCCAATCCACCGTCATCACCCACATACGAAACCATTGTTATCAGAAGCCTCACCATTGAATCTGTCCATTTCATGCGCTGCCAGGGGGAATTCTTCTGGCTCTTCCCCCCGCTGAGGTGGCTATCATTTCCATCCTCGGTATAGCTGGGTTCATCCTCATCACTAGTGTTAGGTTTCCCTTTGCTGCATACCATAAAATTCTTTGGCATACCTTTGGATTCCACCAATGCAAGTGATTGCTCGCCATCATGCCCTGTACTAATATGGCTACCAGCAGAGTGCGGAAGCATTGCCTGCATATGGTGACTGGCAAGCGGATGGTGAGGATGTTGATGATGCTGATGTTGGTGATGCTGAAGAGACATCTCCATATCCAACATCCCAGACGATATGCCAGATAACATAGTCCCCGTTAACACATTGCCTTCCATTCTCCCTAACACTTGCCAACTCAAATTTTATTCCTCTTGGTAGAAGCACAATAGAATTTCCCTCAATCAATCCCTTTCTCTGTTAGATAAAAGAGACCTCAACCAACACACCTGCAAAACTTATCCCTTTCAACAGAACCTGGCCCTAATTTTCCACCTATCAAATTCAATTTCCCTGCTGCTTAAGCACCATACATCTTTCTCAATCAATTCCTTCCTCTGTCAGCAACACCAACCTCAATAAACACACTCCAAGACTAGCTCCTTTCCTTTTCACGAAAAACTGACCCTAATCACCCACTCAATCTCTTCAAACCTTTGTAAGGCCAATTTTAATGTTCTCCTCTTGCCCTGCAACACCGTTCCCCCAATCACCTTCTAATACTAATAAATTAATTTACCATATCACCCACTCTGATGGATGTAAGTTAACCTTCTGGCAACGCTCTATCATCACTCTTCAAAGACCTACTATGTTACATTCAAAATGCAAACTT
>VDFB02087408.1:0-20885 GCA_007258455.2 Sequoia sempervirens | reverse complement strand
ATATATATATATCTGATCACTATCATAAGCATCAATTAGGCTGGCCTAATTAGATGCAATTTATTATAAAAGATATCAACTGTTAGCTCCACAAAATATTTTCAAAAAGTAATTTGATCATTAGCACCATACAATATGTCGGCCCATACCACATAATAGATCATGCTTAATATTTTCATATCATACCAAAATTATCTTAACAAGTCAGCTAGGAATAGTCTTCAGTGCAACCAACACAATAATGCCACTTCATTATACGAACACCATAATATGAAATAACCTAATCATGCATGCCTTTAACATTCATAAGCAGTTTCCAAAAATTGCAATCAACAATTGTCAACTAAGAAGAAATGTGGACTAGAATACTAGAGGGACAACCAAAAATAACAAATCAACCACTGGAGAAGATAAGACAGTCATACACACTGGTTTAGAGTACCAAACCAAACTATCAACATGGTGACATCAATGAAAACAAATAGATAACTCACTGATTCTTCCAACAAGTTTGAAGTGTATGACATGGTTCTGTTATGGAATCCCAAATGCCAAGACAAAGGGAAATATGAGAAATTTGAAGCTCTTTGGATAGGACCATTTGTTATTATGGGGAAAGTTGGTGAAGATTCTTATTATCTTTGAAATATGTTAGGAGAAGATCAAGAATTGCTAGTGAATGGACAATTCTTGAAACACTTCTTTTCTTAAAAAATATGATATTCCATGCGCAATAGTTTAGGTTTCCCTCACCCTCCCCATCCCATTTAGTCACATTCACCCATGATCTGCCCTCTAGAGATCATTTCTAGATTCTTGCAATGACCTCATGTCCATTCATCCCTAGTCGAAGCCATTGTTGGAGCTAAAAATCCACCGTGAATTTCACATGCCTTCATTTTTATTTTTCATTTCATTTCCATCAAAAAACCCATTGCTCTTGATCTCACACATTATTTGACATTATATTTTCCTAATGTATATTTATTTTAAACCTACCATTGTAAATAAAATAAAGTCTCTAATTAGTACTCTAAGAAATTCCCCTTTCTAAAGTATTACCTTCACAATATAAAATATATCAACATGAAAATACCATGTTGGGGGGACTCTCATCATGGTCTCCTCGATGAGATGATCGAACAACCAAAAACATAGACCCTTACCAAGACAACATCATATCGGGCATACTTCTAACACGGTCTCTTCGATAGACCGAAAAAACTAAATATGGTAAATTCATCGGAGGGAGTAGTGTATATAGGAAGGACATATCTGATTGTCCCCCTGATAGCCCAAACATAACATATGAAAGACAGTAAAGCATATCATGGGAAGGAGACATGATGTCCCACCAATAGACCAATGCATTTTATAATAAAGACATATTTAAAAATAACAAATGTGCAGTAGTAAGTAATATCGGGGAGACATAAAGCTATTAGGATGATAGAAAACTCAGTCACCCTGATACAATGATGAATAATCAAAAGCAAAGAGTATCAGAAAGAATGATGGCTATCAACAGGATATGAATGAGGGTTTCCCTGATGAATTGATAACACATGAAGAGGAAAATCATATCATAAGTGATCAAATGTAAGATAAGGACAGTTATCAAAGGGGCTAAAGCATATTGGGGAGAGATTATCTGGCATCTCGTCGATACCCTAAAAGAAAGGTAATGTCATAAAGCTTGTTGAAGAGAAAAATGGATATCGGTGGGAGTAAAATCATAGTCCCTCTGATATAATGATGATGATTATATTTTGACTAATGTGATAGCCTGAGATATCAAAGAGATATTCAAATTTAATGATCTCCATGATGACAAGAAATAGATCAAATACATCATTTATGAGCTAGAAGCCGAGCAATGTATATCTCAAATTGATCTCATTTTGATCATTGAAAATTGAGAAGCTTACACTAAGTAGTAGTGAAGTAAATGAACTGGAGGTACCCCATTGTTGTATAATTAAGAGAAAAATGAAACGAGCGTGATACAAGTAAGTATATGAAGCCTAGCTAAGAAATTCCTTTGGAAGTAAAAAGAATTGCAAAAAGAAGCTAGAGTTCGGAATAATGGAAGGAAGCTTAGGAACACCAAATATTGAGACAAAAAATAAAGGCTAGAATCTTAAACCAAGACTTGATTGATCAATGTCTTAGGTTGGGGCCAAGGCCTAAGAAGAGTGCACAATTAAATCCTTCCATGGAAAATTTATGGTATAAACACAAAGAATTAGGGGATGTATGGACACCACAGAGAGGATATGAACTATTTATGTACCACTATAGAAAACAATATAAGTTCCAACCTATGTGTAATCCATGGAAAATGAACTTGGGAAAGGTGGTTGTGCCTAATCTATTCATCAATGTAGAGTTGGTTAAGGAACTAGCTACTAGATATGACCCCAATGCCGAGCAATTCAATTACATGATGCGTCTGAGTTCATCGTCATCTCCAAAGACTTTATTTCCACTATTTTCTAATTAGATTGCACTATAAATTTTCCTTTCACACTGAAAGACCTCTTGACAAAATATCACTACATGGACACTAGCTATAAAAGATGGAAATTGCCATTACACAGGCCACGGGAGGAAGGGAGTCAACTTAAAAGGTTTTCTTGCAATGAACACCCTCCCTTTCATGAATAGCTATTCAAGAAATATTTTCAATATACATATTACACTGCAATATAATTATTGGGAGTGGAATTTTTGGCTCCCATGCCAATAGCCCCAATGGTCTTGGAAGCAGATGTACAAAGCCAATATGCTAGATCATTCAATTATGTTGGCTATCTAGCCAATGCTCTAAACCAAGGATTGGAGAGACTAAAAAATAATAGTGATTATATTAATTTTAAACAATATTCCTTCTTCATGCACTTACTCTTATATGAAGGACAAGCTAGAGGGCTTTGGGGAGAGGAATTAAGGATAAAGGATGCAGATGAGGATGGAAATTTCAAACCAATTCAGATGTGGACCTTGATATGGGACAGTAGATATGGGAGATCCCATTATTTATACTTTGAGGAATATATTTTTAAACCCTTGCTGAAATTATTGGGGCATCCATTTGATTACAACTTGTCTCTTGAAGTAAAAAGTTTTCTTAGACCTAAAGAGAAGGACCCCAGGAAAAAGGTGAATCATAACTAGGGAGATTGGTACACATTTTTTGATTGTACTATGATTAGAGCATATGGATTTGAAAGGGATCCACACTTGCTACCAAGAGAAGTTTTTGATAGGGTGGCCTATTTCAAGATTGTGAGGTAGTTAGCCAAATCATGTGCTAATCATTTTAAAGGGCATAGTAAAAAATCTATTATTCCAAGTACTTTGTGTTCTGGAGATTTCACAATTGTTTCTAGTGAATGATATGAAGATATTGACAAGAAATCAACACATTACAATTTTCCATTGGGGAACGAGAAAGAATTTTGACTCAGAGAACTTTATTAATAAGGAAAAGTTATCACAAACACTATCTAGGTATGAAAATCAATTTTTTGTGGATGATGTGATAAGGAATTGCGACGAAGCTCTAACAACACAAAGGATAGCTATATATAACAAGATCATGTTAGTTGAGGCATGGAGGAAGGAGAATAATCCTTCGTATATAAAAGCATTCAATGATGTACATGACCCTCTAGAAAGAGTTGAGTAGTTGATTGCCCATGAGGATGAACTAATGAGGAATGTGATCCCTATGGCCTTTGAAACTCATGTGACCACTTGCCCTAACCCCTCAATTATATACCCTCACAACCTACTCCTGAGGTAAGTTTCACTATGGATACTACCATGAGTGAGAAAACGGATGAATAGGAAAGTGATGAAGAATATGAGATTGAAAAAATAAATGTACCCATTGTCACATAGTATGAGCCACTCGATGAACAAATCATTGTTAAATTTGAAGCATCAAATGAGATCTTTGATGATGTGAGAGTCCAAGCTAGTCAAGAATTTGTTTCGGACAATGATTTCATCAAGACTTCAGAGTTCAAGCCATTTGTCTATGAATACAAAGGTAGAGTGCTAAGAAAAATGATGAAAGATATCACTCCTAAACAAGAGGCAACCACCTTGGAAGAACTAATAAAGGAGGTAGATCAGGAACTAGAAGCTATCAACCCTAAGAGATGAAGAGAACTACTTCAAGGGGCTAAGGCCTAGCTCTTACTAGGATGGGATATTAGTTATGCCATAGTGTTTGATAGTTTTAGGAAAATAGGAGATAAGACATTGCACCTAATAGAAGAGGCGAGTGAAAAAATGTATTCAAACTCAGGTTATAATGCAGATGAGGCTACATTATTGATTTGGGCATTGTATCCCCAAGACAAGAGACTTTCCATCATTAATAATCCAAACCAAGTGTTTGGAAAATTCTTGGTACATAGGGTGGGGGATACTAATCCTTGTAAGACAACATAATTAAACATAAATGTGGCTAAGTTCAATAAGGCTCGGGTTGCAAGATTGATAAAAGAGAATGATAAACTAAAGAAAGAGGTATCCAACTAAGGGGATATATTTCCCTCTTCCTCTTTATCTAAATTATATTCTCCATTGATAGACTATGAGAAGAAAGTATTAGGTGCCATGGAAGTTGTTATTTATTGGAAGAATTTCCATGAGAAAGTTCAAAAGAAATGTCATGAACTAGAGATAGGGATAAAAACCATCAAATTTGAGATGATCTATGAGATAATCAAGAAAAGGTTTGAGAAAGTAATGAACCAGGCTGACCAATATTGGGAACTCTTTGCAAAAATGCACTCTAATTTTCAAGAACATGAGAAAATATAGGAGTGTATGGAGGAGAAGAAAGATGAATTGATTAGTAAAGAGACTATGAATGAACAAATCCTCCATAGGTATAATGAGTTAATCAATCGGCATGAGGAGTTTCATGCCAAGATTAAGGCTTAGCTTGATGACTTCGACCAACCATTAGATATGTTGTTTCCCATGTTTTTTGATGATGAAGGGGGACTTAAAGGACAAGATAATTGGAAGGATGAATTGGATCAAATACTACCACAAGCACTTGAGATAATTAATGAAGAAGAGATGGTACTAGACAATACCCATCAGAAGCTAGAGGGTCTAATGTATATGGAGTATAATATGATGGATTCTCTTTCATATTTTGATACTCATGTCATGGAGGATTACATCAAGCACTTATCAAAAAAGAACCTATTCATCACCAGAACTGGAGGGGCCTCGAATGTGGAAAAATAGGTATTGAGTTAAGGTCTATAGGATGATCGATCACTTTATCATGGAGAGGAGAACTTTGCCAGATCCTTAGAGGTCATGAGTTCTCTATGATGAATAATGGAGCAAGTGTCACTATCTATTGTTTTTTCCTTAATAAATTTATTTCATTACAATTATTTAGGTGAGTTTATGAAAGGATACATCTTTTTGTATCAAGTTTGTAGCTTGTTGCTTCCCATATAAAAGGGGAAACCAAGGCCTATTTTATCATCATCATCATCAACATCATCAATAGTAGTAGATAGGTTCATCCATTAGTATAGTGTATTCCATTCATCCATTTTCACATTTCAAAGACTTCTACTATTAATGTATATATTTTGAAGCAATATAATGGAGTAGATTGTTTGTATCAGTGATTTACTTCTAGTGTTCAACTATTGTGTTAATATTCATTCTTATAAGTTTTTCTACTGTCTCCAAAGAGATTTTCCTTAATTATTCAAGTTTAAACAATTTTTTAGGACACATTTGCTATTGTTGTGTGATTTTCCTGATTGGGTTATGGCTAGGGTGAATTAAATTCCTTTCAAGTAACTCATTTAAATTGGTTCCTGCCAAGGATTAAAATATTTTTAAATTGATTGCTATGATTGGTTTCCCTCAAGTTAAGAATTAAAAATCCTTTCATGATATGACAGTAATTTGGGAGAATAATACTAGGATGAATAAAGAAGAGTATAGTAATTGACAAACCTACATGTTTGTACAAGGTGCAAATATCCAAGGTGCCCAACAAGTTAGATTTAAGCCAAGAAGTAGATCCACCTATCTTACATATTTGTATCCATCATCATCACACAAATTCGACTCCATTCACCCAATAGGATTAGGCACTAATCATACCTAGAACATTTTATATAGACTTTCTTTATACACTTGATTCTAAAAACATCAACTATAGGAACTAGTCATTAGCCTTGCATCTACTTCACACCCATGTAACATTGTGAGTAGATTGCCCAAATTAGAGACCATATTTAAACCTTCAAATATGCCTTATCATTTAGGTACACCTGCTTAGGTTTAGCAAAGCCTAAAGAGTAGGGGTTTATCAATCAAATTCACTTTGTTCATTAGCCAAAAATGTACTAAGAGATTAGCACCCTCTTAAGGTTCAAAACCTACGTTTTTGAGACCTAACAGTTTCTTTATCGCATATTCTTCTCCCTTTTCTTTTTGGTTGTCTGTGGAGGTAGAAACAATAAAACAGGGGTTTGACTAAGGTAGACCCCTATACAACCAACAATTTTCCCCTTCTTGTTTGTGTGTAGATGGATGTACATGTGGAGCTAGTTGGAAAACTGGCACTTTTGTGAGATCGTCTTCGACACCCTAGCCTTTATCTATTTGATTTATCATATTCATTTTTAGTTTTCATACTTTCTTATTATGCTTTCCTTGTCATAGTCAACTATCTAGGCTGTCAGTTAGTTTTTACTAAGTATTTATTATATTTTGTGTTTTCTGGTTGTATGGACGCCAGCGCGCAAAAGAGGCACCAACACGCCATGCTATCATCCCAAAATTGCATTATCGTCCTCAAACAAAGAGTTGTTTAAGGTACAATATTGAATCTGAGAACCAGCTTGTCTAGCTTAAACGTGAACTCTGGGTCTGTAGAGTGATAGAAGTACTATATAGTGCTTTTCATTCTTGATCCTCACCTCAAGAAACCATTTAGAGTGAGGCAAGTTAGGGCATCCTTGCGCTCTCGACTCTCCATGAATTGGAGCCTTGATGTGGTTGGTCCCACTCTCTTACATTTTTGGTGAACCTGACGTGAACCATTTTGGTTCCATTTGGTAGTACTAAAGGGTCCTCTCCTCACGTTCTATGAATGTTGTAAGTGAGAGTGTTGTGAGGCATTTTTCCTTGTAGCCCAACCTGCGACCCCTAGTAGGTGTAGTTGGAAGGTTCTGTAAGTGTTGTGGTGTGAAACCTTAACTGGGTCATTGTCCTATCTCAAACCTTTGGGGGACTTTGTGAGAGTATTCTTTAGTGTACATTATGGCCTCTTTCCTGCATCTGCTTATCCCCTCTACACACCCTGTTGGAACCAAAATTTTCATCTAAAATTTTGTTGATTTTATCATATAAAATAAGGGGTCTCTCTCAGTATTTTCATAAAATTTATGTTTCTGCCATCCGCAAAGTCAAATTAGCCTTTTACCGCCATACCGCTTCCATACTTGATCACCCCATATGTGCCTTTCCTTTTACCTCCTTATGATGGCCTCCAATAAAGTAACTCATGATAGCATAGTGAGAGGGTAGCAATATACTATATTACCACTATACTGTGGAGGGTTGATACCTAGCCCATAGTAAAGTAGGGTCATCATTAGTACTAGCAGAGGGAACTTCTATACCACAAAGGGTTGAAATGAAGCCCACGGTAAAGTGGTGAATAAAGAATAGACATAAGGGATAACCACTATACTGTAAGGGGTCAGAATGTGGCCCATGGTAAAGTGGTATATAAGGTAAAGCACTATGTATACACCGCGGTACCACCAAGGAGGCCAAGGAAGTGCGTGGTAGTATGATAATCAGCCATTGGAGCATTAAATGAAGGCCAATCACATCAATCAGCATCAAAATATGAAATTTAGCTCGGTGTGAAGGATTTGAAAGATATAGAACTTATATGGGAATTAATATGGTATGATATGAGAATTAAACAGGGAAAATTGTGAATTTTTCCACTCGTGGTAGCAGAAGTTGAATACAGGAAAACTCAAGGTGTGACAGTTAGAAGGATTCTTCATAGCAAGTGATATTTTGAGTAAGCTTTACTCACCACACATTGAATTTTAAGCAATGGCACCTAAGAAAATAGAAGTAGTAACTAAAATGGAGGAAAAATCTAGTAAAGTTTCATTACAGTCCCCATTACTTGCCCTGCTACCTAGTCCAGTTGACAAAGGTCCTAAGAGGGTTTTTAAAGATTTAGCTCAGGGGTGTAGAGATCCAATAATTCCATAGTCTGGGTGGAATTTGTATTGGTATTTTTATAGGAACAAAGATGAAAGGGTCCTGGTATCAAACCCATGGACTCTTGATATGGGAAAATTGATAGTTCCTAATGTTTTTGTTGATGTCAAGCTAATTAGAGCTTTGGCTAGTAGATATTATGCCCCTTTAAAAGTTGTCAGACTCCCAGATAGTCAATGTTTGGTAGATATCTCAAGGGAAGCTATAATTAGGTGTTTTAACCTAAACAAGTAGGTTGTCATAGAAATAGATTTGGGGAGGCTAGAGCAAGAGTACAAGAGATTGAAAAGGACTTATAGAATTGATGAACTCCCCCTGCACATGAAAAGGGGTGACAAGAATAGAGTCCTTCCTATCCCATCATCAAAAGTTGAACCCTTTCCAATATCTGACTTTAAGACTTATTTCAAAAAAACCTACTATGTGCTCTGTCAGATTCTTGGAATTGATCTTGAAGACAATATGTCAATTGGATTGATGAGGATGGCAATGATTTTCCAACACCCTGATCCAATGTGGAGTTTAATTTTGCTTCTATCATTGAAGAAAAAATTGATGAAGGTCTGTTATAGGATAGGGAAGCTAAGGCCCCTATAACTTTTAGAAAATATTCCCTACTGTGTCATTTAATTCTATTTAAAAATTAAACAAAGTGGACCAAAAGGATGAAGTTGAGCACACATGAAAATGGAGTTATGCTCCCAATGCAAAATTGGTGCTATGTTTGGGATAATAAGTGCACTGAAGGTGACTTTGTTGTGTTTAGGGATGACTTTTTCATCAGATTAATTTCTCCCCTTGGTTTTCCCACACTGAGGCTACCAAAATATTTAATTGAGGTCATGAGACCCATGCAATACAAACCAAACCAGGGTTTCACACACAACTATGTTGATTGGTTTTTAATGCCACAATATACCATCATTAGGGTATATGCTTGTGATCAATCCCCTCATATTTTACAAAAATATGTGCCTAGTTGAGTATTATTTTTATAATTAATGTGGAAAATGCTCTGGATGGAGCATGATCTAATGAAGAATCAGAGAAAGGGGAATTTCTTGCCTGACTTGACAGTTTTTGAGGAGTTACCAGTTGGATCAGATATGTTGGAAGAAGTGCAGAGATTCATAAGAGCCAATTTTTCTCTCAGATTAGGAAAAGAGAGAGTATGTGATCCAAATTGTCACATCAAAAATATCAAAAGGACCCTGCTTATAAAGAGGGTGATAACATATGCATTTGATCTAGAAGAGGATGTAATATGGAACCTAGTATATTTTGTAGATGTGTTTGAAATAAGGAAAAGATGGTTAATGATGATGAGATGGGAGGACCAGAAGAAAGAAAAGGATAAGAAGTTCAAGGGGTTCTTTGTTGAGGAATCAAATTTGCTGAAAAGGATGCAATTGGTCCTTAGTAAATTTGATGAACTGTATAAAAGGCTCAAGGAGAGAAATCAGCTCCACCATCTGCACCCCATCCACCATCATCCATAGCCTCCACATCACATACACCACCTCCTTCACTAGTTCATCCATCTCCTCCATCTCCAACTGATGAGCCTCCTACTAAGAAACATAGAATTGATTCACTAGTTGACTATGGGTCAAGTGATGAAGAGCAAGAAGTAGTCTTGACTCTAGCTAAGATGAAAGAGGTGAAAGTAGAGCAAAAGGTGTTAGCCTCATGACCCAAAAATAAGAATATCAAAAGAAGTTGTTGATGAGATACAAGATGATGAGAGAATAGTTACTTCTCTATGGTTCATGGAGGATGATGATTTCATCCATACAAGGGAATTCAAATATTTTTGATAAAAATGAAAATGAAACAATTTGATGATAGGCTGAAGATTAATCTCATTGGGATTGATGATTCAAAGCATGCAGAGGTGCAGGCCCAGACAATGGTAGAGTTGGATATTGATAACATCAATATTACTCCCAAAGAAGCAAGGGAGTTGGTGCTAATAGTAACATGTTGATCATACCTGGAATGGAACTCTCCAAGGTGTTTCTATTAGATCAAATCAGAGCTTAGGATGATCTAAACTTGGTTGTAGAATTTGATTCAAAAGGAGTTTCAGGCACAAGATACAATCCTACTACCCAAAATCTTTCCCTATGGACGAATTAGAAGAACACAAGGAAGCCTAGGATTCTAGATGTAGTACAGGAAATGAGAGGATTTACAATGGTCAAGACAATGATGGACACTACTCCAAAAAAAGCAACAACCATAATTATAAATTCAACCATGTTTACAAAAGATGTAGTAGAAAACATGGAAAAGAGGATAACAGAGTATGAGAAAAGACTCAAGTTATCAAATGATGAAATAAATAAGTTATTCATTGAAAATTTCAGATTAAAGAAACAATTGCAACAAACCACATACGTAAAAGGAGATGAAATAGGTGTCTATCATCCACCTACTCCAGTTGAAGATCCTCAAATTCAATAGTTGAAAGAAGAGATTGAAAAATTGAATAAACATAATATGGATGATGTCAAGCCGTACATCTTGGGTACCTTAAAGGAAATATTGAAGCACAAAGTTGAAGTTTTAAAAGAGAAGATAAGTGGAGTCCATGAGGGTTTTAGTCATTTGGAAAAGCTCTAGAACAAATAAATACTAACTCCTATCTTAGAGGAATTATAGAAAAGATGGCAGCCCACTTACCATATTTTAACCACTATGTGCAAAGCAACACAAAGGGATCCTAATGTACCTCTAAGATTAAATCCTACTCAAGAGATGGTGAAGGGATTTATTGATGAGCATAAATATTTGATTGACATGAAGAAGAAGGTAGAAAACAAAAGGAATTCATTTGATTCAATAAAACACAATTTTAGTCCTTTGATCATTAAAGGTGATGGACAACTCAAGGATGTGGATGAATGGAAGAATGAGTTTGATCAAATAGTTCCTCAATGATTGAAATGTATTCAAGGTGATGGTGATATCAATCTGGAGAAGTTTCACACTCTACTTGATGGAATTATGACATTGGATAATGGTTATACAAATTTTGTAGTAGATGCCAAAAACTTGCTCGATATTAGATGGAAGAGCCACCTTACAAACTTCACTGCTGCATAGGAGTTCAAGTGGCCAAATTATTTAACAATTAGCAAGTGGAAGGAGAAATATCTGGGTTCAGATGAAGATTAATTGTCATCAAGAAAATATTATCATAAAGTAAGAGCTTTGCACAGGTCTTTAGTGACTCAGGATTTTACTCAAAGATTAACAAATTGGCATGTGTTAGTTTTAGTTATCTCTAATACATTTTATCTTTTTAGTTAAGTTTTTTTATCAAAAGTCATGACCTTTGGTCTAAAGCTTGTTGCCTCTCAATAAATAAGAGAGACCAAGACCAAAGGGATTAGGAGAAGATTAGAATAGATAGAAGAAGTAGGTGAATAGGGATTGATACAATGTTTACATAAAAAAAGATGAAGATGCACATGTAAATTTTGAAGGAGTTAATGGAAAATCTCTGATTTAGTGGCTCTATGTTGGTATCAATTGTTTGTTAAGTTAATTGAAGATATTATCAGTTTTTCTCCATATTTAATATTTCTCTGTTGTTTAAATTGATATATCATGCATATTTTCAATTTATCAGTGCACATTTTCTATATCTGTGTGGCATAATTAATTGGGTCTTTCACGTAAAGATTAAAATCCTCTTGATTATTCATAGCAACTTAGAATTATTATTTTGGATTATTAAAGAAGAATACGATAATTACGTCCCTACCTATTTATACAAGTTATAAACCTAAAAGTGCCAAATAGTTAGAATTATTTCCAGTTATAAGTCACTTAAATTTTATTTCTATTTGAATCCATATACCCAATAGAGCACTGGTCCCCCACATTCCATCATTTAGTTTCACTTCATTTTAAATATTTCACATCTATTAACTGAACATATTTCTTTGATATTGCTCATACAATTTATGATACATTAGGATTACATTTGTTCACTTTAAAATTGCCATTGTGAATAGACTACTATAGTAGAAATCACATAGTTCAAGTCCGCTTCATTCACATAGGTAGACCCACCTAGGGCTAGGAGCACCTAAAGAGAAGAAGGTATAAACCATTCGGCCTTGTATGTTACCCTAAGATGTACCAAGAGTTTGGCAACCTCTTGAGGTATTTTACCTGTGTTTTTGAGAGATAACAATTTGGTGACTCTACTAGGGAATTAACTCAAAGTCAGTTCCTTTTTCATAGAGTCAAAAATCTTACAGATTCCGCTAGGAATAAGAAGTTACAACATTTTCTCACTTTGAAGAAAGTGAGTGGTGACTTTGATAAAATAAAGTACACATCAAAACATTGCAATAATTCAACATGCATGGTAGAAGGTCCCTATACAAAGGAGGTCCTATGAGCAATAGTAAATGGCCACATAAGGATGATAAGGGTAAGAAGGTATCTAATGACATGTGCATGACAAATAAGGAAAAAGCATCAAAACCACACTGTGAGACATATAATAATTACGATGCATTAACAAATAGTTTAGGTGGAGAACTTTGTACTCTTGAAGAAAGAAGAAATCCTTTTTATAATCCTCAAAAACAAGAGGAGTTCAATGTTGGTTTGGAGATTGAAAGGGATAGGATTGTTGGAAAAACAAGGACAAACAACTAAGAGGGGGGGTGAATCAGTTGTCACAGAAACTTAATCTTTTCAAACTTAACTTAATCTTAATCTCAGATTTGATGAAGAAGCAATTAATCATGAACAACTAACACATTAGAGAGAAAAATAACACCAAGAATTTTTGTGTGGAAACCCTATTGGGGAAAAACCATGGTGGATGTTAGTCCACAAGATTATACTCTGTTAGAAGTATAAGAGGAAATAATAAAGGGGAATGCACATGCATTCAGGCACACTACCTAGAGCTCAATGCTCAATTACAAAAGAGGACTCACTATCCAACAATAGAGTTTGGATTAAAACCATCCAATATTTGAATTGAGAAAATAGCTTCTTCTCAAGCCTAATCATAGTTCCAATTAAGCTCAACACTTCTACATACTTCACATAATATTCTTCACACTCTGCTCTACAATTGAATGATATTCACACATACACACATAGGAGCACATGAAGCAACATATTAAACAATGAAATAATCACCCTTATATATCCACTACATGAGATTTCATCACAACTTTGTCGGCCCTGAAAAAATAAAAATATTTTTGTAATGTCAGCCCAAATTTACAAATAAACTTTAAATACGAATCCACCAAGGTTAGCCACAACATAGTGGAGACCCAAATTAACATCTCCAATGCACAAAGACTTTAATTAATTTCACCATGAATACCCACAAGATGTTACCACCAACATGTCAGCCAAAAACATGAAAATTTGAATATGCACAAGACAAGATCTTCAGCCACAAACTCTCTGAATAATGTGGATGTACCACAAAGATAGGGAATGATCTAGAGACACCATAGAACACCAAGAAAAAATAGAGAAGCATCCACAATAATTGAAATAACAAGAATTACACAAACTTCATTTAGGAACACTGATAGAGACTAGCAAAACACTGTCAAACCAAAACAAGCTCAAAACTTCACACGGACCTCTGAAACTTCTAGTAGATAATCTAGAAACATTCAGCAATAAACCCTTTAATCCACATCAACTAAACTTCAAAACATGATACCTTCAAGACCTGCACAGTTCCACTAGGAACTTGGAATACTTTCTTTTACAATTTTCTCAATATCCTCAACATTTACAACCTTCAATACACCAAATGCTAATAGTGTTGAAATCAATGACAACCACATATCAAGAACCATATCCACAACATCCAACAAGGATACAATAGGAGTATGATTGTATAATGGAGGGAAATTAGAATGAGCCTGTTAATAATGTAGCCCCTCAAGAAAGTTATGAATTCATGACTCAGGAAGAATTAGAAGCACACTTGGAATTTGAGAGACAAGAAGTGGAAAGAGCAAAAGAAGAGCATGAACAAAAGAGGCTCCAAATAATAAAGGAACTCCAAGATTTAAAATTATAGAAAGCTCAAATTAATTCTTAGACAACTAACCTCTCTAAATATGTACCACCTCATCGGTAAGGGAATAATAATCTAGGACCTTCAAATCCACAAAAAGCACAATAGTATCAGACAGGGAATCAATACAGACAGCCAAATGTTCCACCTCACAACCCATCACAACACCTAAATACTCAACCACCTCATGGTCAAAAATGTGTGACACCTCCTCATACACCATACAACAATCCATTAAACCAATATCAACATCCTCACAACCCACCCCCTTAGCAATACACAACCATGATCAGACAATTTGACTTAGCAAGATTTCAACTATATCCTTACCTTATAGATAGTAGTTGGAGAGGCCTTGTCCCTAAATTTACATTAAGTAGTGCAATTACTATTGAGGAGAATTTGAGGAGTTTCAATGCTTTTATTCAAGACTTGGAAATGTAGTATGAAGATATGCAGATGAGATTATTATGATGTCATTAATCGAAGAAGCTAGAGACTGGTTTAATAGTTTACCAACAACTTCTGTTGATTCCATTCAAGAATTTCATGATCAATTCCTTGAACAATATGGGAACCAGTGTGCACCAACCTTTTCCTTTCATGATTTAGTGACTATCCAAAAGAATCATAATGAGTTAATTTATGACTTTAACCGAAGGTTCAACAAATTGAAAAATAAGATACAACTTGGGTCAAAATTGGCAGACCCTACAACATTGAGTATTTATTTGAAAGCATTTGATCGAAAAATAGGATATGAGCTTAGAAAAAGGTGCACCAAAAATTTAGCTGAAGCTCAAAAAATAGCATTAACTATTGAAAACAATAATAAGGCTGCAAGAATGGTTGCTAAAAGAGATAATCCCATGGTTCCTCAATAGTTCAACAATCCTTAGCATAGACAAGAAAATATATACATAAATGAGAGGTTGAGGTTACATGACATGCCTTACAATACAAATTGGAAGGATGGGAATCCTATGATGGATAGACCTAGAAGCAAAGACACTCCTGACCCTTTAAAGAAGAGAGGAGTGTATATGGTCAACAGTCCTTGGTGTGAAATTTGTGATGCACCACATTCCTCTGATCACTATGTTGTGGCTCAGAAGATGCAAGAAGAAGAAATACTAGTAGAAAATAGTGAAGATCATATGGTATATTTAACCTCCAACACCTTTCATCCCATTGAGGAGAGATATTTATCTTCAAAAGAAGAAAGTTATGAGTATGATGTTGATCACCAAAAATACAACATTCACATGGCAGAATAATAAGTCTTTTCTAATCATGAAGAAAGTGACGGTGAACAATGCCCTCCTGGTGCACCATATCAGTTAGGAAAATGCAATATAAGGAGACCAACTCAAGAAGAGATTAGGAAATTTACTATTGCTGCAGTAGAACAAGCCAAGAGAAAATATTGGTTGAGAAACATAACAGTGAATGGAGATGAGGGTGTTCCAAGAGGGATATTTATGAGAGACAAAATGCAAGGAGCACCAAAGAAAGTAGAACATAAGCAGTCTGACAAAAATGTGCAGAAGGATGTTTAGAAGGATCAAGAAAAAGAGTTGCATAAAAATAAACAAAAGCCTGATGACACAAATAAAAGAGAAAAAGAGGAGAGAAAAGGAGAGTTAATGGAATAGAAGAAGATGACCAAATCAGAAGGTACCTCCTTTGACTTTTCACAAACTTTGTCCCAGGTAAAAATGGCTGTCCCATTACTTGAAATGATGAAAATTAAGGAGTATAGGGATAGTTCCATTCAATTAATATCTAATGGGAATGATAGAAACACAACTTATGAGAACAAAGGGACTACTAAGGTTAGTAATAAGCAGGAAAAGGTGAATGTTCCAGAGGTTTGTATTGGTGATGCTATAGTAAATTCTTTGCAGATTGATCAATTTTTTACCACACTACTTATAAATAACAAACTAGTGAGGAATTGTATGATAGACTCAAGAGCTGCCATCAACATTATGCCAGTTGGAGTCATGAAAAAATTAGGCATGTGGGTGGATACTACTGGTGGAAAGTGCTATGCTATGGATAGAAAACCTATCCTAGTAATAGGAATAATGAAATATGTAGAGGTGAAGTTAGCTGCTTATCCACAAGTAGTATATAACATTGATATAACTGTGATTGATACACCTCCTCACTTTGGAATGCTCTTATCAAGGAAGTAGACTACAATAGTGTAAGGGAATGTACAATTTGATCTATCCTATGCCTCCATACCCATAAATGGCGAAGAAGTCAAGTTGTATAGAGAACCAAGAATGAATCAAATTGTGGACTACGTGGCTCAAGATCAATTAAATTGCTTTTATGATGTTGATTTGGGGAGTTTCAGGGTGGAACCTTCTCAACTTGAACTGGTGAATACCGACTTAATTGATAAACATGTTTTTAAAAATCAGCATGGCGTGTGGAGGATGTATTTTGATGGAGCATGTAGTCAAGAAGGAAATGGGGCGTGGGTAGTTTTTATCTCACAAGAAAGTATCACATTCAAATATTCATTTTTGCTGACTTTTGAATGTACTATGAATGTAGTAGAATATGAGGCTTTGTTAATTGGTTTGAATATGGCTGTTAAACATAAGATCAAGTTGTTAATTGTTCTAGGAGATTTTGAGCTAGTTGTTTCACAAGTCAAGTCAAAATATGATGAAAAACACAAAAGGTTGAAACAATATAGGAATGTTTTATGGGATACAATTGAATTATTTGATGCTTTCTCTATCGAGTTGATAGATAGGTGAAAAAGCATAATGGGATACTTTTTAGCTAATGTAGCCCTATGAAGAGGTAATATTACCTTGGCTAGAGTATCCCAGGTTGAGTTTAAAACAAGACCTGGTATCCTTGAAAATATATATAGCTGGAAGGTTTTCAATGATGATACAGACCTCATAAATTTTCTTCATTGCATGGATTAGTACGAGGCTCAAAATATTGACTTCAATGCTTTTATGGAGGAAATAGATGGGAAACTTACTGTATTTGGAAAGGAGGTCTTGCAGCTTAAAACCAACAAGCTTCCCAAAGGACTTGTGGTGTTAGAAAGGGTATATGATGGAAATGACAGATCTCTCATGAAGTAGACACCGGTCAAGAGGGAAGATATTGAAGAAATCAATCTGGGGACTGAGCTAGCATAAAAAAAGGTATACATTAGGAAGAAAATAAGTCCAACAATCAGAAGAATGTTGATTGCATTATTGAGAAAATATAGGCACGTGTTTGCGTGGTCCTATGAAGATCTCAAGGTGTATAGGGATGATTTATTTCAACATGAAATCCCATTAAAGCTAGATGAAAAACCATTCAGACAAAAGAAAAGGCCAATTAACCCAACTTTGTAACCAAAGATGCAAGAGGAACTAGAAAAACTCAGAGATGGGGGCATTATCAAGCCCATTAGACATTCAACATGGGTCTCAAACTTGGTTCTAATAAGAAAGAAGAATGGGGATATTAGACTATGTGTAGACTTCAAGAATTTAAATGTTCCTTCCCTCAAAGATAATTACCCTCCCCCTAATATGGAAGCTATATTGCATAAGGTGATAGGGTGTGAACTATTGTCCATGATGGATGGATTTTTGGCTACAGTCAGGTCAAAGTCAAGGAATTTGAGCAAAATAAGACAACTTTTACCACCCCATGGAGGACGTATGTTTATGTAAGAATTCCATTTGGTCTTACAAATGCAGGGGAAACTTTCCAAAGGGCCATGGATGTGGCATTTTCAAATTTGATCAATGCTATAATAGTGGTATACCAAGATGACCTTATTGCTTATTCAAAAAGGGCTGAAGATCATGTAGAACACTTGGAGAAAATATTCATCAAGGCCTTGGAATATGGTATTAGTCTTAATCCTAAAAAGTGTCACTTTTTTGTCATAGAGGGTAAACTTTTAGGACATATTGTGTCAAAAGAAGGGATTAGAATAGACCCTAAAAGGGTAGAAGCCATAGATAAGATTCCCATTCCTAATACTGTTAAGGCCATCCAATCATTTTTTGGGCAGATTAATTTTGTCAAGAGATTTGTGTCTAACTTTGTTGAGATTATAAAACCTATATCTAAAATGTTGAAAAAGGGAGAAAAGATGGACTGGACTACAAAAGCCTTAGAATACTTTATATCTATCAAAAGAGACATAAAGGAATCCCCTATCCTAAAATCTCCTAATTTTTCAAAACCTTTTCAAATATTTTCATTTGTGTCATTCCATACTATAGCAGCTATCATGTTACAAAAGAATGATGAGGGTCATGAACAACCCGTATCTTTTTTTAGCAAATCACTATAGGGCTCAGAGTTGAAGTATGACATTATGGAAAAGCAAGCTTTTGCATTGGTTAAAGCAACAAAGGCTTTCAAACCATATCTTGTTGGAGCCAAAGTAATTGCCTATGTCCCACATGCGACTGTGAAATATATTTTGGTATAGAAAGAGGTAACAGGGAAGAGATGTAGATGGATTAATAAAATACAAGAATTTGATATGGAGATTAAGATTACCAAGTTAGTAAGGGGACAGGGTTTGGCCAAATTGATGGCAGAGACAAACATTGAAGCAAATCAAATCTGCAATATAGAAAATGAAGAAAATGCAGTCACAAGCATTGAACATACTTCTTGGTACACAAATATTGTGTATTACCTCAGACACATGAAGTTCCCTAAAGTATTAAATGATAACCAGAGGAGAACTTTGAAGCTACAAGCATCTAAGTATGTTGTCATAGATGGTGATCTATTTTGGAAAAATAGGGATGGGATGTTATTATTGTGTCTAGATGAATCATAGGCTAAGCATGTTTTAAGGGAGATGCATGAAGGAGTGTGTGGAGGTCATTACTCTACCAAAACAACTATAGACAAGATTCTTAGAGTAGGCTATTATTAGCCTAAGATATTTAATGATTCCTTTTCATATGTAAGAAGGTGTGAAGCTTGCCAGAAGTTTCCAGGAAAGATGAAATATTAGGGAGCCCAACTACTTAGACCTCTGCAAGTAGAAGCCCCTTTCCATCAGTGGGGAATTGATTTTATTGGAGAAATATAGAAGTCAAGTGGGGGACATAAGTGATATTGGTAGCTACTGATTATTTCACTAAATGGGTAGAGGCCATCCTGACTAAACAAGCAATGAGAAAGGTGGTAATAAAATTCCTAATGGAGAATATTCTGACCAGATTTGGTACATCAGTAAGATTGATCATAGACAATGGGATGTGTTTCAGGTCTGATGAGTTTAGAAATTTTTGTAGTACATATGGAATTACTATCTCTTATGCAGCCCCTTACCACCCACAAGCAAATGGTCAGGCAAGTTGTAGTAATAAAAGTCTTCTGAAGATCATAAGAAGGATGTTAGATAGGAACAAAAAAGTGTGGGATTCAAAGTTGAGAATGGTTGTGTGGGAAAACAAGATCACTGTGAATAAGGAAATTGGAAAGTCTTTGTTTGAACTGGTATATGGAACACAAACTCAGATGTCATTACAAAACTTGTTACTAGTTTACAAGTTTATCCTTCAAGAAGATATAGACATTCCAAAACCAATGGAGGAAAGAATGGAGCAGCTTGCAGAACATGATGAGATAAGGAGAGTAGCTCAAAACCAAAATGTGAAGTTACAGTCACAAATGAAATATCTATTTGATAAGAAAGCTAAAGATAGAAAATTTGAGGAGAATTATTTGGTGTTGATGTGGAATGCTAGGTATCAGGAGAAGGGAAAACATGGAAAATTTGAATCCTTGTGGTTAGGGCCCTTTGTTGTCACTGGAAAAGGAGGAGAAGATTCGTATTACTTGCAGAATATGTTTGGAGAAAAACAAGAGTTGCTTGTACATGGGAATTTTCTAAAGCACTTATTTTTTAAAGAAGTACCAAAGGTTTAAGGATTTCCAGTGCATGGACAATTCTTAACAGGCCTCTTAAAAATATATCTTTCCATGCATAGTAGTTTAGGAAAATTGGAAAGGGACTAGGACTTGATAGTACACGGACAATCCTAGGTGTCCCTTATTAAAAATTATTTTCCTTCCACGTACAATAGTGTAGGAACATCTCCACCTTCATCATTTTCCATCTCCATATCCATTCCATCCACTCCATTTTTCACCATACCATCTCAAGGCCTAGTCAGTACTAGAGATTCTGGATTCTTGTAGTGATTAATAAATCACTCATCCCCAACTGGAGCCGATGTTGGAACCAAAATTTTCATCTAAAATTCTATTGATTTTTCCATATAAAATCAAGGGTCTCTCTCAGTATTTTCATAAAATTTATGTTTTTGCCATCCGCAAATTCAAATCAGCCTTTTACCGCAATACTGCTACCATACTTGATCACCCCATATGTGCCTTTCCTTTTACCTCCTTACCGTAGCCTCCAACAAAGTAACTCACGGTAGCACGGTGAGAGGGTAGAAATATACTATATTAC
>VDFB02087407.1:0-13630 GCA_007258455.2 Sequoia sempervirens | reverse complement strand
AACCTTAATGGTTTAGCTGCTATAGGTGTAAGAAAGTGAATCTCTGGTGAAAAATCCTAATTTTAATGTCAAGTTTGGCCAAAAATTGTAACCCATTATTGTGGGATCAGCCCGCACCTTTTTAAAAAGAGCAACAAATTTCTTATAATGTGTAAGGACCCTTGCAAAATATGTCCTTAATTTTCTGCTTTGAAGCTCAGGAATTTCATCAAACACTTTTCTTGCAAACTCTTTCAACTATTGTTTAATGATTATTTTTATGTTTTGGTGTATACAATGAATTCATGTGCATAAATGACTCTAATTGAATTATACTTAATGACTGAAATGAGCAATGCAAGTATTTTATGATTTTCAAGACTATTGAGTGGCTGGAAAAGATATGCAACTATGCAAATGAACATCTACAACTAAGAATTATTCCCACAAACACTTAACATGCAACCTTCAAATCTCTAAGTGACTGAAAATGCAAATACATTTCATCAAATAAGCATCTACAACAACTGACATTTTGGCAAGCAATTGTCATGCATTTTCCCAACTCCTATTGCAACTTAAGCCTGATTACAATATTTTTCAATATGATTGCAACTAATTTACAATGATTAAATGGATTGGCAACAAGCTAGTGAACTCCATTTAGAAAATTTCACCGTCAAAGTTACACTATTACTATTGCCAGTATGACATTGACTCATTCATGAGACCAATGACTCAAAATGCAGATACAAAATTAATTATATAAAGAACCTAGACTATAATTCGATGTTGAGTATGGCAGCGACCTTGACCAATCTAGAAACTATCTCTGTCAGCCACAATATTTGTTTAGATTACGTCCTCTAATACCTATGAACTGATCCTTCCCAGGGCGTCTTGCTTAGCATACAAGATTTACCAAACTAACTCCAAGTTGTCTTCTTAATAGGTAAATTGTTGTGCCTCAAATTCTTGAAGAGTTACGAACTTCCCAATGGAAAATTTGTTGAATCGAATTATTATGTGCATCCAACGGTTTTGTTATGCCTTGCATAACCACCCCACTTTGATCTGGATCAAGATGGGTCCCCCTTTGTCTTTTTCCTTTGGCCTTTGGTTTTCTGCCTTAGGCGTTTTTCTTTCCAAGTTCTGTCGGAGTCGGGTCCGAGATCAAAACCGGACTTGTAACTTCCTTCTTTGGTTCGGGTTTTGATCCAACCTCGATTCCGGTTCTGACAGACCTTGGTTTTCGCTTTCTTTTGTTCTTTGTCGGAGTCGGGTTCGAGACCGAGCTCGGAATGTTGAACTTTCTTATGTTCCTCATTTTGGTCTAGTCCCGGGTCCGACCCCGCCTGTTCTTTTTTTTTTTCTTTGGTCTTGGTCTTTTTGTGTCCTCTACCTTAGTTTCTTTTCAGCCTTCGGGCATTTTTGTTTCCTTTTGTTTTGGTTTGTTTGTTTTGGTAGGCCCGGGTTCAGAACGGATTCTGAGCTTGGAACTGCTTCCAAGCTCAGTTTTTATTCCTTCCCCGCCCCCGCCTATTTTGAAGGACCGGGATGTCATTTTTGGGTCGTGTTTTTCCCCAGTCCCGGTTCCACCAGGACTTGTTTAAGTTTTGCTTCCCATGCTCGTGTTGGCTCCGCCTCCACTGGAGTTAGGTTTCTTTTTTGTAAAGGGGCATAATATTAATGATATTTTTGAGATCCAAAGGACTAATGGTGACCTTATTTTGTAGGGTCAGGTTCTAGGCGTGATCATATATCTCAAGCATGTCGGCTAGAGTTTTGAAGCTCGGTGGAAGCTCTCACCAACTCAGCAAAGTCTCACCGAGGAAAGGAAGTCTCGCCAACTAGAAAAAAGATCAAACACTTCAGCGGGAGTCTTTTCTTCGGAATAAGGTCTTGCCAACAACCTAAATGTCCCACCGACGAAGTGAAGTCTCAGCAAGCGAAAGTGACTTCGGAGTAGCTATTGACCTACAGAAAGAGGTCTCGCTGACCAGACAAAGTATCACTGACTAGTGCAAAGGCGAGGTCAATGTAATGTCTCACCAACTCAAAAGGGTCTTGGCGACACCAGAATTCGGCGAAAGGAAATAAATGCAGCGAAATGTCTCGCCGATGACCCAGGGTTACACCGATGATAGAATTCGGTGAAAGATGGTGATGTTGGTATAACTCTCCTCAAAGAAAGTGAAGTCTCCCCAACATAGAACAAAGTGGCATTAGCGAAGGGTTAAGCCTTCACCATAGGGTCTGGGTGACCACGGGAAGTCACACCGACAAGGTCGCCAAAGAGGGATGAGTTTGATATAGTGTCTGGCCGAAAGGTAGAAGTTACACCGAAGAAAGGAGGCCCGAAGAGAACAAAGAAAGTTCAGAAAGACTCAGAGTGAATACAGCAAGTTCGGTAGGATGTCCTGCTGATCCGAGAGGGTCATGCCGAAACAAAATAGGAAACTGGCGCGACGAGGGTCCCACTGACAGAAATGGAGTTCGCCAAAGGAGCATTTTTTTTCCATATCGTCTGGCCGATGAGGAAGCACTCTTGCCGAGGGTCTTTGCGAGATCGGTATGATCTTTGTGACTCACTAGAACCTCTCACCGACTGGCTCGTGCTACGCCGATGAGCTTGTAGAAAGCGGATCTCAAGCAAAAGGAACACCGAAGGAAGAAGATGAAGCCGTGAGTCAACTGGACAGCCGCTATCTACTGATAGGGGTAGTTCGGCATTAATGGGGATATTTTGGGGCACCCAAAGCAGCTCCATTGGAGGTCAAAAATAGACACGGAGGCCAGAAATAAGTGCGGTGGCTGCAAAAGATCTACAAAACACCTCGGGAGACAGTCTTCACTGACATAGACAGCAAGGATTCCAGTTTAATGCAGAGCCGGCTTTTTGCAAAAGATCTAGGCGCCGACCCTCTTGCGACCGACTCTCCCAGGTGTAGATATTTTGTAAAACCCTAAAGCGGGGGACAATGCATCTTTTTTGTAGATTATGTATATATGGCGTTCTTACCTCTTTTAAAAGAAGGAGAGAGAACGTTTAGATTAGAACTAGGAGCTTTAGAGTTTCTGTAATCAGTAGAATAGGAATAGATGGGATAGAAGTTGATTCTAATTCTTTGTAATAGGACCTTCTTTTGTCTTCTTAGAGTAGGAGTTAGATTTAGAATAGGACCTTCTTAGCGTAAATGGAAACAATTTGGAGCCACAGATTTTCTATACATTGGTGATTGTGCTAGCTTTGTAATCATTGTTTATCTGTTTTATGAATAGTAGAAGCAACCAAATCTTAATCTACTTCATGTTGTGTTTCAGAATGGTGTTTTTTTGAATTAATCATCTGATTTGAAGGCTTTCAAGGAATGAAATTTCATTTTTATCTTTTATCTAAATGGTAGTTTATAATCAGTTGTTAAAATCAACACTGTAAATGAATGCAACTGTATGTTAGTCACAAATTAAGTTTGTTCTACAGTTTTAGTTAGGAATTCCTTGGAAGGCAACATGTCTGGTTAATTCGGATGAAGTGTCATTCTTTTCTATCCCAAAGCCCTGATCCATCTTTTTCTATTTCTTTGAAAACCCTGGCTAGAGTAGATTTAAATTCATGTTCAACTCACAACATTCCAAAAGCTCAACACCAACAGGCCCCTTGAATATTATTGTTACATTGACCACTGAGGGACATCAGCACAGTTGAGACCCAAATACCAAGACCTTGGGAGCTAAGGCATCCATGTGTTGTCTTTCTCTTTCAGGAGAAGCAGAGTAGCAATATTCTATTTAGCAATGTTGCTATGCCATTTGGGACGTCAACAGGTTTCAACAATTATCACTTGTGGGTGACATCTTACCCCAGCAATTAGTCGCTTCCTATTAGAACTCAAATCCTCTTACAATATCGATATACTTCAATGTCAAATGGAGTGCCTATGATTTCTTAAATTACCTCGCCTTCAATAAAATTTTATTCCTCCTGATATTAACATGTAGCATTTATAATAAATGATATAGTGCCACAACCTCTCCCAACAATGAGATTGATTTTCAAAGATGAAATTATTTTCTTAAAAATCGAATTTCCACCAAACAGTTGAAACCACAAATAAATTGAATGCCTCCAACTGAAAATTATTTTCAAAATATGTAAATCGATTTTCTCAATGGCTTTGAGTGATCTCTCAAAATCTGTAAATTTCTTCTTCCAATTGAATACCTTCTTTGCTTTACAAATTTGGTCCTAGACCATTAAATTTGTTGATGATCAAACCAACTAGTAATGAATTTCTTTTCTAAATGAAATGCAACAATACCTCAGCTGCTTAAAATCCAATGAAATAATGAATTGCAACAATAAACCAGCTGCTATAATCAACAATGCAATAATAAACTAGGTATTGCATCAAACCACAACTGCTATCAGAAGGCAATAATACATCAGCTATTACACCTATCAAAACTCTTCAATGAAGCACCTGTAGAAACCCTAGATGGATTCCTCCACAATTTCTAGCTAGGGTTGATCTTTCACAACCAAAACTAGTACCCTAGAGTCTTCAAACCCTCAGGCAATGCAAGCACTCAACTCTTACCACACATGTATGAAAATAGAATAACTCGAGACATCATGAGATGACTTGCATTGAGCTCCTTATAAAGAATACTCATTGATTTCGAGGAAACTTCTAGAAATAATATTATTTTATTCCCTTAACTAACTTTTATAATTTATCATTTTATTTTAAGTCACTTTATTAAATTAATTAAATATAAAGTCATCCTTTTGATATTAATTTATTGGAATAACTTTATAAATAATTAATTTAATACCTCCAATTTGGGGACATGACATAATGAAACTCAATCCCTTATTGAGGAGAGGTGTGATTGCATTTTGTGTGTGTAGAGATATACAACCTTAGATTGTTGCAGGTTGCTACTTACATGTAGGTCACATGGTATTTGGGCAAGGTAGTGATTTTTGTCTTCACTAGTAGAGCTCCAAAACCAAACCACAGGTCAATGGATGCACAAGCTGATAGAAAGCCACTATTGTAGGATGAAATCATAATTGTTGAAATGGCATGTCAGACTAAGAAAATGTGGCATCAATTCTCATGCCTCATAAGTGGAAATCTAGAGAAATATCGTGATTCATAATTCACCAACATTGTTCATTGTTGGAAGTGGTAGGAAGATCTAAATGCTTCCAATGTCCAACTAACGTCACAATGGATGGTCGAAGTTGTTTCACAGATATACCTTAGAATATGGCATAGCTAGGGAGAATCACATAGAGGAGGCCACTTATGATATGATCACACGTAAGCCAAATAGAATATGTTGTAGACCCCTTGAAACCCTCCAAATAGGCCAGAGGGCCAAAAAATTTCCTACAATAAGCTGCAATTTACAAGCAAAAAAATCGACCAAACAAGTTGAAAATATAATTTTCTACCCAATGGATAGATTGGCATAGGGTCAAATTGGCCCTATGCTTAAAGAAAATCATTTTTTACATATTTTCATAAAATAAGCATAGAAGCTAAAAAAGTGCAAAAAAATGAAAATTATCAAAAATGACGAATAAAATGTATGTTTCATTTCTTGAGCTTTCTAGATGCGATGGTGTTATATGTTTGGATTTATGATGCTCCATTGATAGGACTATGTGTGGGATTCACCTCGATGCAAGAAGAAACATGCTCTCATGGCTCTGGTACCATGTTGGAGAATGCCAAGATCAAAGAGCATGAAACAACTTCAACAAGTGAATAAAATATGCACAATAGTATGTCTATCAAATATAGAATTAAGATTGTGTAAATACAATGATCAAACCTTGCATATATATACAAGGATGAGGAGGTGAGAAGGTAGGAGTGAAACTATGACTACCCCTCCAAATATGGGACACTTGTGAGCTCACTTGACAAGTGGGTGAGCAAATGGAAAGTGTACATGCAATAGGTGTCTCAATTGATGAGGACACATGTTGCAACAATATGAAGTGAGACAAAAGCAAAGAAACCTAAGAAAACTTAAGCTATGTACGAATAGGTCAATCCTAGAAAGGTGATTAGCTAACTAGGTATGATAACGACTCTATTTACACTAACAAATCATGTTCATATCTAGTTTGATATATTACAATAGAGTTTTGAACCTAGAATATGGTCATCCCTAAGAAGTAGTGAAGAAGGCCTAAACAAGACATTTCAAATGATTCATTTAACTTGATTTTATTTTTATGGATTAAGAATTTTAAACAACTAGTAATGAATAAGTCATCCACATAAAATGCATGTATTATCATGTGATTACATAGCTCTTAGTGAATGGATCACATATTCCATACTATGTGATCACCCTAATATAATTTACACTCTTAAAATGCATTCCAATATAGTGATCATGCATTTTGGATTGCATGGTTATCCTCTTTCTATGCACCAAGTATCATGTATAAAATTTGACCAAAATACGAGGTAATGCAAATACAAGTAATGATCAAAACGATCATAATTTGGACATCTTCAACTTTTACCAAGAGATCATTGTCAATATAAAGGCTAGTGAATCCAAAGGATTTGAAGTAGCTATTATTTTTTGAATATAGTAAGTTATAGAAGCCTGTTTAAGATCATTAAGTGATTTTTTTTAGTCCACAAACATGATTTTCCTTGCTAGGTTGTTCAAAACCCAGACATTGAGTCCTATAAATATGTTCATAAATGTTACCTTTTAGAAAAAATAATTCTTAACAGGGATAATAGGAGGAGAAGGTAGTTCAGTGTTCTACAACCTAGAGTGGAAGTTCAAAATTCTTTTGTGTTTTGGGTTGAAAGTGGCTTTGGTCTCCTACTCGTTCTCCTTCGTGTCATGGTGTATGCTTAGGCTTTCTTTCTAGGGTGTTAGGGTTATTGTTTTATTGTTGTTATTCCTTGCTTTGTTTTTCTCTATTGTATTTATCCTACATGTCTGTGTTGGTCTTCATGGTAGTTGAGGTGGTTGACATGGCTTCAACCCTTTGTAGGGTTAGGTACAACCTACCCTCGAGGTTGTGTTCTCGTAGGACTTATTTTCTAACCTTTTTAATATTAGAGATTGAGATTCCTCTCTTTTTTTTGCCTTCGAGGGTGGAAAATGGAGGCAAAGGTAGCATTTAATGATGGAGATAATCCATTGAATTCAAAGAATAAACAATAATGAGGTGGCATCTCTATATGAGGTGGTAATTAATGGAGTCAATGATAAAAACCCATTTCAAGTTCAACTTGAGGAAGTTGTTGTCCCTTCTTAGAAGGATGTCTTGAGTGGTTTCTTGACTCCCATTCTCACTATAGCTTGTTTTTCAATGGTTGATAATGAACTGGAAGGTGGGTGGTGTGTTGGAAGCAATAACAAACTCAAAGGAATTGGACCCAAAGAACGAGAACTCAATAAGGATTCTTCTTCTCCTAGGTTTTTGTCTATTGCTCCAAATTTTGATATGCTACATGATCTTAAGGAGGAAGAAAATAGATTAAGTAACACTATCATTTTTTTCGTTTGTTTAGATGTTAATGGTCTTCCTTCGAGGAGATTTTTTGATGAATGGCTTGGTAAATTGTGGGGGAAGAAGCTCGGTTTGTATGTAATTTTTTGCAAAATGATTCAAAAGGGGCGCTTTATCTTGTTCTTTGAAAAATAACATGAAGAAAAGAATTCTTAAAAAAGAATTTTGGGGCATTGGGTAGTTGGTATTCAAAGCCCTACCCTAGGTGTCAGAGGCCAAACCAAAGAAAATTTTGAACTTTCAACTCCAAGGTGGGTGGAGTTAAAAAACTTAGCCCTTCAATTGTGGAAATTGATTCCACATATCTTAAAACCCTTGGGACAGGTTCTTCAAACTAAAGAAACCAGGGTGGAGTTAAAAAAGCTAAGCGTTTAATCTCTCTCAAACCCAACATTGTCATACTTGATCAGTTGGAAATTTAGTTGTAAAATTTTGATTTTTCATGCAAGATTGAGCCTCTTGGTATCCTTAATGTTTGCTTTCTCAACAAAATGAATGGGCATCTACAAAAAAAATTCCCTAGACTTCCAAAAAAAATCTTGAAGGTTCCTAAAAATAATGAGGTTGGTAACCCTCATTTTCAAGACAAGGTTAATATGGAAGTGGATATGGAGACCTATTCTCCAAACATTGTTCATGAAAAAAATAAAGGAAACACTTTAAATGAGGATGCAATTTCCTCCTAGTATGAGGTTGGAGATTATGGTAAAAATATCTCCCTCATGGATGAGGAGTATTTGGTTATTCTAGTTAAAAGGTTGTCAATGAGGGTTACATTCCTTCTAGGTTGTCTAGAACTATACAAAATTCTCAATAGTTGGCTCTAGATAAAAAAGAGCTAGAGGGATCAATAGAACTCATGCTCCTCATATGCTGACCAAAAATGTTTGAGTCGTGGAGATTGCTAATAATGAGACAGTCCAAAACATGATTGAAGTCTTAGATAACCCTCTCTTTGTAAAGGAAGATAGAGAATTAGAGTATAAATTATAATAGACCTGACCTCTTGAGCCAAGATACTCACTACAATGTCATTTGTCAAACTATTTATATTGGTCTTCTGGTATATGCAAATTAAATATAAACTCTGTTGATTTCAATATACTCACTACACTATTCTCACCTAGCCTTACACACCACTTATCTACTTTCCAATTATCCAATGTAGAAGCATTCTATCAAACATATTATCTGCATATGCAAAAGAAATACTCTGAATGCAAAAACTGATAAAGATGACTTTAACGCTATTTAACGATTTATTTCATTCTCACGCTCAATTGGATGGTCATAGTTTTAAGTTGACAGATAGATGGCAATATAATACATTATTTATGCCAGTTTGATAAATTTATGGAAAAAAAATTATACAAATTATCTCATACTGTTATGTTCACATGTATATTCCTCCAGCTAGATGACTTCGAGAAATGCCCGAACTCCCTGGCTTGGTATAAAAAATGCTTAAATAATATGCAATACCATCCAATACTCACATGATTCATTCCAACACTTTAACTTCAAGATTTTAAGGCATCAAAGATAGTTGTGTCTCCTTCCACTCGTCAACATCAATGCAATGAACAAGTGAAAAATCAGCATGAACACGATGCTCTACCAGTCAACATAAAGACCAAGCAGCTTCAGTGAAGAGGGGAATAATTTGAATATATGCTCTAATGTATGCCCGTGTCTAGGAGTAATGTCAGCAGGTATGAATATGCAAATTCGTTGATAGAAAATGTTAGCAAGAAGAAACAACATGGACACATAGAGATGTCTGATCATACTCAACATTGCAGTCTTGAAGAGGAACCCAAAAATATAAATAATTAGCAGATATGGAAGCGACGGTTCCAAAACTATTATATCTTCATTCATTCAAAAACATAATTAGAGGCCTCATACTCATGCATATATTATCACACGACACCAAGAGATATCGACAAGCTCAACAAATTAACATGATAGTATCAAGGAGCATCAGTGATTCTAACATTTCCCATATTGGCTTGACTAGTAGTCACAACTTCCACATCACTAAATAATATTCCCATGCATTTGAGACACGTAACATACTCGTCTGCAATTGGCACCAATATTAATGGATGTGAACCGTTTCCAAGAGCTGTCCAACATAGAAGTTATGATGGCATATCATCAATCATTAATATTTTCGGAATATAAGTTTGATATCCTATAGTAACCACAATTTGTAGCGGCTGGCAATCTTGTCTTATTCCTCTCTAAATCCAAGCTTAATCTTTTTCTTTCTTGTTGAATGATATAACCTCAAGTTCTCGTCTACTCTCAATATAGTGATGCTTCCTTTTGTCTTTTTTTCCCTTAAACCCATTTTGTCTTCACCAAATAAGTTTTCCTCTTTCGATCCTATGTGTCAACATTTGATATCTGATATCTTCTTCGTACTGTCTTCGTGCACGCCTTTTTCTCTATGTGGATTGAATGATACTTACTTCTAGATTCGATGTGGGCGTCCTTTTTGTTCTTCCTTGTCTTGATGTCGATTCTCTGAAAACTCTCTATTCTTCTCTTCGATTTTCCCTATATTCCCATGCAGCGACAATAATCCCAAAATCATATAATATGAATCATTTTAAAAAAAAGAGGTCCAAATTCCCATGACTCTTGAAACATACGCATCAATAATATAAATCATATAGCTGAACTCTTGGCCAGATACTATTATCAATCCCGCCAAAAGATCTATGCCTCAAAATAGTTCTTTTATTCTTTTCTTTCATTGTATTTCTTTCATCATCCTTCTATACCCCTCTGATTTGGCGTGGACCTTTCCTTTATTACCCGATCAAGGTCGTGTCTCTCCAGACTGCACTTTTGCATGCCCCTTATTATTAATTATTAAAATATTATAATGTTTAATATTTATAATTTTATATTGATAATCTTATCATTTATAATTGTATAATGATGTCTTAGGTTATCTATATTTAATAAATAGATTTTGTTGTTTTATTTTAATTTTATATTCAATATTTATATATCTTTAATATTTATTATATTATCATTTAGATTAATATTTATATATTTTAATATTTATTATAGTATTGTCAATATTTATATTTTTAATTTCACACTGATAATAATATTTAAATTATTAATGTCTATATTTTAATATTGACGATATTATCTTTGATAATTTAATTATAATATTATCTTGTGATAATTATAATTAAATTACTCATGTTTTTATCTTATTTACTAATTTCAATTGTTATCTTAGTGTTGCGATTTCGGGGACATTACAGTCCCCCCCTCCCAAATTTGCTTGTCCTCAAGCAAAAATCATCTTAGTTTCTTCTATGATCTCTTCTTCTAATCTATCACTAATGGCACACAAGTTAGTCACGTTTATATCTATAATTTAAATGAGAGTGTTTTATAATGATTACTCTATTTGAATGTGTATATCTATTAAAATATGAATATATTAAATATATACTTATCTTTATGATGGGGACATCACAAGTCTCCCCCTCTTTTTTTTGCTTGTCCTTGAGCAACCAATAACTTAACCTCTTGATGTTGTTGGCCAGTATAGTTGTCTTCATCCTAGAAAAATATTGTAACATCTTATTACATTTAATCTCTTTCCAGGCCTTTTGGATACCTCATTACTAAGTATATCCAGCCTTGTAATCTTGGGAAGATATTATAACATCTCTTCCCAAGCCTTCTAATCCTAGGAAAATATTGTAACCTTGTTACTCTTAATCTCTTCCTAGGCCTTTTAGATACCTTTTTCTAAGTCTATCCAGCCTTATATTCCTGGAAAAAGACTGTAACCCTTGGTAACCCTCAATCTCTTTCTAGGCCTTCTAGATACCTTTTTCTAAGTCTGTCTAGCCTTATAATCATGGAAACGATTGTAACACCTCTCCCAAGCCTTCTAGATACATTACTCTTAAGTGTATCCAGCCTTAGAATCCTAGGGAAAGGTTGTGACACCTCTTTCAAATCCTTATGGATACCTTATTCTTAAAAGTACTCAGCCTTAAAATCTCAGAAGTGAGTTTTTCACTTTGCAGGCCTTATGGACACCCTATTTTGGTGTATCCATCATTAGGATCCTTTGAAGAATCTTGGTTCAACTCCTCTCAATCCTGGTGTGGTTCCTTGCATTCTTCTTCCTTGTATTCTTCTTAACATTGTATTGTCCCATGTTCAGAACAACCCTAATTCTTGTCCTCTTAGGTCCTTATTCCTTGAATTTGATATGAGTATACTCTTCCCTTCATAAAATACGTGGGTTATTCCCCTCTTTCAATCCATCGATGATCAAGTTGTTGTTTCTTTAATTCTGCATGTATTCCTTTAAAAACCTATTTTCTATCAATTGATAATATTTCTTCTAAAATTTCTTCATACAAATCTGCCTTAAATGTATATACCTCTCAAATAAGTCTACCTTGATTATATATACATATCTTATTCACAATTCTACCTTGTCTATACATTTCTCTTCATACAAAGTTGTTAGTGTATATTTGATTTATCTATTTATCTTACACACATCTCTTACTTCTTCCCATGAAGGTGCTCCTTTCCTCTTTGTTTGGGCATTGTCCCATTATTGATAACCTTGGAATTTAGATATATAATCTTCAATGAATCCTTCTTGTTTAATTTCCTTCCACAGGATGGGAGGATTATGCTCTGATACCACTGTAATAGCCCCAACCTCTCGAGCCAAGATTATTAACGATTTCACAAGTTTGACAATGTCATTTGTCAAACTATTTCTATTGGTCTTCTAGAATATGAAAATTAAATATAAACTCTATTGATTTCAATATACTCACTACACTATTCTCACCCAGCCTTTCACACCAAACTTATCTACTTTCCAATTATCCAATTTAGAAGCATTCTATCAAAAATCTTATATGCATATGCAAAAGAAAAATACTCTAAATGAAAAAATTGATAAAGATGACTTTAACATTGTTCAATGCTTTATTTCCTTCTCAAGCTCAATTGGATGGTCATAGTTTTAAGTTGATAGATAGATGGCAATATAATACATTATTTATGCTAGTTTGATAAATTTCTAGAAAAATAGATTATACAAAATTATCTCATACTATTATGTCCACATGTATATTCCTCTAGTTGGACGACTTCGAGAAATGCCCAAACTCCCTGGCTTGGTATCAAAAATGCTTAAATAATATGCAATACCATCCAATACTCACACGATTAATTCTAGTGCTTTAACTTCAATATTTTAAGACATCAAAGATAGTTGTGTCTCCTTCCACCCATCAGCATCAATGCAATGAACAAGTGACAAATCAACATGAACACGATGCTCTACCAGTCAACATAAAGACCAAGCGGCTTCAGTGAAGATGGGAAATAATTGGAATATATGCTCTAATTTATGCTTGTGTCCAGCAATAATGTCAGCAGGTATGAATACACAAATTCATTAATATAAAATGCCATAAAGAAGAAACAACATTGACACATAGAGATGTCTAATCATACTCAACATTGCAGTCTTTAAGAGGAACCCGACAATACAAATCAATAGCAAATATGGAAGCGGCGGTTCCAAAACTATTATATCATCATTCATTCAAAAACATAATTACAGGCCTCGTACTCATGCATATATTATCACACGACACCAAGAGATATCGACAAGTTCAACAGATTAACATGATAGTATCAAGGAGCATCAGTGATTCTAACATTTCCCATATCGGCTTGACTGGTAGTCACAACTTCCACATCATTGAATAATATTCCTATGCATTTGAGACACGTAACATACCCGTCTGCGATTGGCACCAATATTAATGGATGTGAACCGTTTCCAAGAGTCGTCCAACATAAAAGTTACGATGGCATATCATCAATCATTAATATTTCTAGAATATAAGTTTGATATCCTATAGTCACCATGATTTGTAGTGGCTGGCAATCTTGTCTTATTCCTCCCTCAACCCAAGCTTAATCTTTATCTTTCTTATTGAATGATATAACCTCAAGTTCTCGTCTGCTCTCAATATAGTGATCCTTCTTTTTGTCTTTTTC
>VDFB02087406.1:0-15183 GCA_007258455.2 Sequoia sempervirens | reverse complement strand
TCATTAGTTTAAGTAGTCCAATTCAAATTCCATCACAAATCACTACTCAACAATACCACGCGGCTGTGTAGATTGGATTTTTTAGAGCAGACTTTGCTGGAAAAAAACAACAATAATTGTTCTAGCCGACAGAAAAAACTCCAAATATTTTCCATTAAGTGTTTCACATGCTAATCTTTTAATTGCCCAATTCATACAAACGCCATTAGTGTGGGTGGCTCAGTTATCATGTGCATTACAAGTTATTAACAAACAATGGTTGTTGACAGCTGTAAAGAAGTTTCATTGTGTTTGAAAGTTGAATTAATAATTCCATGACTAGAATAACTGATTCTGAATTTAGACAAACATGCAGCAAGTGGAAAGATGTGTTTGCATTGCAAATGCAGTTCTACAATATTTAATTTGTCATGGAATGTATATTTTAGTACAATAAGATGAGAGAGCATCTATTAGCATGATTTTGTACTTGGCCTTGTTAGAAAGTGATGTTAAATATTGAATATTGAATTATGTATAAAAATTTAAAAATAATATTTGTAAAGAAGATAATTATTTATTATTTTTGGGTTAGATAAAATGTTAAATTGTCATTATTATTTTTAATGAATAATAATTATATTATTTTTTATAAAATAAAAAAGAAATTATTATACTATTAAAAAAAGATGGTTGGTAGAATGCACAATTTCAAAAATATGGAGAATCAAGCTCGAACAATAAGAAAGTCCACTAAACAATAAGAGCTATGTTAGTAGGGGTGGTGGAGGGTCACAATCATCTAGTGATCTCCATACATTAGTACGACCAAAACCATTCGTGATAGGCTCCGAATCAGTAATAACACCCTCTTGTTCAATATAACCATTGACAAGCAATTGAGTATCACAAACTAGAGAAATAGCCAAATCCAAGAGGCAAAATTTTCTATAGTCAAACCAATCAAGAGCTCCTTGGTCGAAGGTTGGGAAGAGGCTAAAGATGGGCGAGAAGGCTAAGACCACCCACGAGTAGACCAATCCCCAATTCTTCTAGTAGGTGGCTAAGAAGCATGCGACTATGAGTCCTAGCCTCTCCAAGTAATGTGATTGCACCCATGTTGCCACCCAAGAAGAGGGTAGTGGACTCTATGTGAAGTAGGGGACGACGATACTTTAGCAACTATCCATAGGCCATTAAACCAGTGATCAAGGAGCACCCACAAATGTGTCACTTCAAGTGCAACTTTATCGCCTTGCCCTAAATCTACATATGAACATTGGAACAAATCATAGCTTTAGTGTAAACAAAGAAGTAAATGTCAATAAAAAAAACATTCTTGTCTCTCCAAATAAAAATAATTTCCACCTTGAAATTATGTCATATATAGCTAAACTTGCCAAAAATTATGGGGCAATCACCCAGTAAGACCATATTCTAAAATTATATTTGTAACACAAAAAAAGGGAACCCTATGTTTAATATCTAAACCTAGGGCTACTTAGGATCCTTTTTCCAAGTTGCATTAGAAGGTGGATCAACGAGGTCAATAGATTGACTATCTACCATAAAGGTGAGCCAATCAGACTTGGATCCACTTTCTTAGGGCTTTGAAGATGGATGGGAAATGATTTAGAATAATTAACCTAATTGAGCTATATGACCTAATGTGATAAATGCAATAATTTGGAAATACATAGACTAAAACTATAAATTGTAGGTGGATTTGGGAAGTGTCGAATGGTGTGTACCTATCACCAAAAGTTGGATCTGACATGCAGGGGAGGACACACTCGCCCAGGGGCATATGGGTCTCTGATAGGGTTCTTGAAACTAATTCTGAAATCCTCTAATGCTAGATCTGACCTTATGTTTCTCGGTTACAGATTTGTCAAATGTCATCAATAAATTTCGTAGGTGAGTTTCTATGGTTTGAAAAGGTTGGTGACAATAAATGCAACAATGGATAATTCGCCTTCAATCTTCTTCAAACCTGTAACCTGTACATTCACAAAGAGATGAAATGTTGGGCCATTCTAGGATTAGGAAGATAGTAGTGACAAATTGTCAAATATACCTACAATAGAACTAGATTATTTGGTTGACCTACACTAATGCCAAACTACTAGGGTGACCTACACGAGCAACATCCTAGATGCTAATGTCTAGCCAAATCATGGAGTCCAAGGTTTCAAGTCCTCTTGTCTCTTATAGTGTGCTCATCTAGTTAGATTCAACCTATCCATTCTTCTAGGGATGCATCTCTTTACTCCTTTCTTACATTTACTTTCTCTTATCCTAGGTTTAAGTTGATGAAATCTAAAAATATTTGTGATCACTATTATATTTTTAAAATGCATTTTAGATTAGTATTAAACTAGACTAATATAATGAAAGAAAGAAGCTAGGTTATCAATCTCTTTATTTTAAATACTATTAATCTAGGTTTCTCAAATTTAATCTTTCAATATGATAATAAATGAGAATTTAAGCAAGCAAAACAATAATACTTAGCTCTAGTTTGAATGTCAATATTACTAGGATAGATGTTGCAAAATGTTTTTTCATTGCGTTGAGAGCCTAAATATATTAGATGAAAACTTCTAAATCAAGAAATTGATGGTTAAAAGCTTTGGGTCAATTTTTTTCCATGAATTGCTTTGGGTCAAAAGTGTGTCACAAAGTTGGTTTGCATCCAATAGAATTGCCCTTTTGCATCAAATTGATCTTCTAGATTTTATGATTTGGGAACTAGTTCACTTTGCCTTCCTTATATATAAAATCATAATAAGTGATTAATGGTGTTGATAAACACATTTGGGGAGCTTGCTAACTAAATCTCATGTTCTCTTCAGTCAAATCCTTGGTTGACTTGATTTATTGGCTTGTAAACAACGATTGAAGATAGTAAGAAATCATGCAATATGCTTATTTGTCACTAAATATACAGATTTTGGTGCTAAGTACTAATATAATGCTCTAATTCATGTGCAATAGAGTTATTCATGTGTGTATGTCCTAGAGGATCATAATGAGTTTGTCCTTTCACACAACATCCTAAAGTACAATGTAAAATACTTCATGCTCAAGTCGGCAAGCAACAAGAAGGAGAAAAAATAAGTCCAATTTAACAATTTGACTTTAAAAATATGAAGATCAACTAAAAACCAAATAGAAAAAAGATCAAATCTGAATTAGATCTAAACTATTAAAATATGAGAAATCAAAATAATTTACCAACTGTTACACATAAATATACTATTTATGCACGAATTATTACATAAAAATAAAATCAAAACAAATGAAAAAATGTGATACATACAATTTTCACCCTTACAAAGGTACATGAATATCAAGTTTAATAATTTAAAATTAAAAAATTGCATTCCTTCTTTAGAAAGAAAGAAACATTCACTTTTGACCACTCATTAGTTTAAGTACAGTCCAATTCAAATTCCATCACAAATCACTACTCAACAATACCACGCGGCTGTGTAGATTGGATTTTTTAGAGCAGGCTTTGCTGACTTTGCTAGAAAAAAACAACAATAATTGTTTTAGCCGACAGAAAAAACTAACTTAAAATATTTTCCATAGAGTGTTTCACATGCTAATCTTTGAATTGCCCAATTCATACAAACGCCATGAGTGTGGGTGACTGAGTGATGATGTGCATTACAAGTTTTTAATAGTACAATGGTTGTTGACAGATGTAGAATGATTGTCTTGTTCAATAAAGAAAACAAGTTTCATTGTGTTTGAAAGCTGAATTAATGGTTCTGAATTTAGACAAACATACCTACTGCATGTGGCAAAAAAAATTTTCAGTGCAAATGCAGTTGTACAATATTTAATCATTGCACTTTATACAAAGAAAGAAAGCAAAGAATTATTCTAATTTTCCACTAATATTCAAAGTGTATAAATCATATTATAAAGGAATTGATGGTTGAGAATGTGTTAGCATGATGCAAGACTATTGAAAAAGATTTTGATGAACCAATATAAAATAATCAAAGAAAGAAAGAAAAATATATATTTCATTATAAAGGTCAAAAACAAAAACAAAAACTAAATTATTATATTTTACAAATAAAAAAAAAACTATTATATTTTAGAAAAAACATATTTAAATACATTGAATTTAGCTTATCAAAATAATCATTGCATTTTATACAAAGAAAGAAAGTACAAAATTAAATATTGTTTCTAAATTTCTACAAATATTCACAGTTTATAAATTATATTATATAATTTAATAAGCACTTTTATTCCATCTTCATACACAAAACAAACATTTATTTCAAATTGATTTTCTTCTTAGTCCAAAGCATTTCACAATTACATTCTACTATACTTAATGTCAAATACTAAACTCTATCCATACAAATTCTAAATTAACAAAAAAAAATCATCGATGTACCCATTGCACACCAAGGTGTGATTGCTAGTTTATTTTAAAATTTTAAAATAAATATTTTTTAAGAAGCTAATTATTTATTATTGTTGAGTTTCAAGATAAATGATAAATTGTCATTATTTTTTTAATGGATAATGATTATATTAATATTTATAAAATAAAAATGAGATTATTATAATATTTAAAAATGGTTGGTAGGAGGCACTGCCTCAAAATTATGTAGGGTCAATACCAAACAATAAGAAAGGCTGCTAAACAATAAGAGCTATGTTAGTAGGGGTGGTTGAGGGTCACGACCATCTAGCAATCTACATACATTAGTAGGACCAAAAGCATTAGTGATAGGCTCTCAATCAGCAATAACACCTTCTTCTTCAATATAATTGTTGGCAAGCTATCGAGTATCACAAACTAGAGAAATAGCCAAATCCAAGTGACAAAATTTTCCAAATTCAGTCCAATTAAGAGCTCCTTGGTCTGAGGTTGGGAAGAGGCTAAAGGTGGGAAAGAAAGCTAAGACCACCCACAAGCAGACCAGTCCCCAATTCTTCTAGTAGGTAGCTAAGAAGTATGTGACTATGAGTCTTGGCCTCTCCAAGTAATGTGATTGCATCCATGTTGCCACCCAGGAGGAGGATAGTGGACTCCATGTGAAGTAGGGGATGACGGGACCTCAACAACTATCCATAGGTCATTACCCCAGTGATCAAGGAGCACCCACAAATGTGTCACTTCAAATGCAACTTTATCGACTTGCCTTGGAATCTGCATATGAACATTGGAACAAATCATAGCTTTAGTGTAAATAAAGAAGTTAATATCAATAGAAACAACATTATTGTCTCTCCAAATAAAAATAATTTCCACCTTGAAAATATGTCATATATAGCTAAACTTAGAAAAAATTATGGGGCAATCACCTAGTAAGACCATATTCTAATTACATTAATCTAAAATACTATACACTTATGGAATTTTTTATATAAAAATATATTCAACTAATAAATAAAATATGATTGCACATGTACATGTTAATTTCTATTTATGTGGTAGGTTACCTCACTTTTTTAAGTGCAAACCCACATCATTAATATCTAACTAGGTGTCAATGGGAATAAGGTATATGATCTAATTAGTTAATTTCCTAGTAGCTAGTTCTCCACTTAGGTCCTTTCCACACTAGATTAAGTTTACTTAGGGAATTTTTACATATTATCCCACATTGATTATTTTTAGTCTCTTGAATGATATATCCTATATATACTCACCTATAGCTCATTTGTAATTACTTGTTCTAATATGCTTTGTATTTCCTATTGAATAGAATATAATTTATTCTTTCAATTCTAGATTTATGTTCTTACTTTCCTTTGGTCATTTGCATTCTAGGTGGATTCATAGCTAAATCTTGCATTGTATTGGAGTGGGTTGTTAGTTGCAAGTTAGTATTTTTTAGGAAATATGAGAGTGTAGAGGCATTTTTTTTTAAGAATTGACCATGTTCTTCTCTTGTATCTGTATAAGAGTGAATTTTCACCCCATGTGCAAATCCCCTTTTTGCCTTTATCCACCTTAGAAAACCAATTTAGAAGGCTTAATTCCAACTACATGCCTGCTGCTCGCATCACACTTGGCGCCTGTTTTGAGCATCAGTGGAGGTGTTTCTATCGAGGACGCCTGCGTAGAGCACATACATCCCTGACAAAGTCTTGCATCTGGATCTTGTAGCAGCATTACACTTCCCATTGGGGGTTGATTTGTAATGCCCTCCTCGGCTGACCGACCCAAATATGGTCATTTTCTTCATCTCCCCTTCAAATTCACTCCTTCCATAAGCATTTTGGATCTCTGGACCATTTTTTGGACTTCATTTGCAAGCTCCAAGTAGCTTCTTCACCATCTCTTCAATCTCCAAACACTTTACACTTCATAGCAGCAACATCAACACTGCACCACTTCAGTAGAGCAAGTGTGGAACAAAACACCATTGCAGCAAAGGCTTGAGTTCCTCTCATTTTCTCCCCCATTAGCCTTAAGCGCTCTTGGTGGAGGTGGTAAGCTTTCACTCCTCTCCTCTATTACTTGGTTGAGTAGCATAACACTGTTTTGTAGTGCTTTAGTGCTCTTTACTTCATTTCTACTTTTCTCTCTATCTATCTGGTTGTCCGTGGAGGTGGGAACACCAAAACGGGGTCTAACTGAGGCAGGCCCCTATACAACCATCCAACAATTTCTCTCTCCCTCTTGTGTGCAGGTATTGGGGACACTCACAAGCTAGAAGCTTCATCACCCACACGGTCGTAAGTATTTCCTTTCTTCTCCTTACCATCTCTATTTCTATTCCATTTCAGTCTTATTATTTCTTGTTGCTTCCTCACATTCTAAGAGGTTCTCAATAATCAGTGTAAGTCATCACTTAGCCATTTTCTGAAAATCTCTGTGACCCGCTCTTTCAGAATCTGAAACTTCTGTTGTCGATCCATTGAGGTAGTATAGGGCAGTTCGCCCCATGAGGCTCTCTGAATGAAGAAAACTTGTGAGTAGTGAATCCCCCTATATTACATTTTGGGGAACCCAACGTGAAGAACAGTGTTCTTCGAAAAAATAGGAATTTATTTACCCCTACTTGGTGGAGTCATAACTTTTGACTCTGTGCTCGGAATTCAAAACCGACGCAAGTTTTGACCTCAAATTCTACTTCGGAGACCTCTAAAAACGCGATTACTAGAACATAGAAAATACCAAAAAAATCGTAATGAATTTAATATCTTCTTTAATTAGTTATGTATCTAATTGTGTTCAAGATATTAATGATGTTCCATTCCATGCATGTGATAGTGACTTGGCTTTTCCCATGTCACTTTATATCTTTGATTCTTCTCACGAGAGTCCTCTTGCTTCGAAGGATATCTTGTTTCAAGAAGATGAAATCATTGATACCTTTCTTAATGTCACTCTACCTTCTCTTCATTCTAATGCACTCTCTTCTAAAGATGATGCATTTGTGAATGACGAATCTACCCCTCATTCTAATGCACTCTCTGCTAGGGACATTGCATTGGTGAATGATGAATCTCATCTTGGTTCTAATGCACTCTCTTCTAGAGATGGTGCATTAGCAAATGATGAACCTCCTTCCACATCTAATTCTCCCTAGATCGATGTTGAGAATGTTTCTTCAAATAATTATTCCACATTTGATCCTATTTGGATTGATGTTGATAATATGTATTCAAATAATCATTCTACTAGCTGTGATGATTTTGTAAATGCAGTTTGTGTCTCTGCATCCTCTCAAAGGCCTAAGAGACCGATTATTTACATGACTCCAACTAGTCCTTCTTCTAAAAGGGTTTGTTCTATTAATGGTATTCCATTTGATAGTGACTCTCCTGATCTATCTATGGCTCCCTCTGATAGAGTGCTATCCCATACTTATGAGAATAGAATGAATAAACAATCTAGTCTTCCTTTAGCTCCTAAACCTACGACTAAAGCACCTAGTGATTACGATATTGTTGAGCTACCTCAGGTTACTCCGGATAAGGTCTCACTATGGGACTTGCTTCAGTCTACTCCTACCTCTCCTCAAAGGAATGCATGTCTTGGTGATGATTGAGGTTCTTTATATTTTACAGGTTCCTTTATTCAGGAATATAAAGTTGACCCGATCCACCTAGACCATCTGATAACATCATTCACACCCGCTATCGAAGATGCTTACTCTTTTGTATCACAGGTAGGGTGAATGTAAATTGTAATGTTCTTGGTGTTGATCCTTCTTCTCAGGAAGACGATCACACTTATGTTAAGGAGGTTGATGTTTGTAGTCTTGTTAATAAGAATGATGGCAATCCCATAGAGGAGTGTGATCCTCGTTGTTGTAACAATGCTCTTTATGAGGATCCCCCTTCTTTTCAAGATCTACAAACACGTTATGGCCCCAGATTTAGGCTTGTCTCTAAGTATGGTTATGAGCATAAAGGTTGTGGGCATAACGAGCAAGGCATTCAAGTCCCTATATAATTTTGACCTCGTAAGCATAATATAGGGCTTGGTTGCTTGAATGAACAATCTAAAAGGAAACCATGGTTGAATGGTGACATGAATTTGACTCAACCTTGTTCTCGTGGATTGATTTATCCTCCTCTGTCTGATACCTTCGTGCCTTCTTCTTCTTCTTCTTGTGAGAAGTAAAACCCTTCTCCACAAGAGAAAGGGTTGCTTCCTACTCCTCATCCTTTATCTGAGCAAGAGTGTATTTTGTTGTGGCTTCTAAAAGCCTGCTTAATCACTCTCCCTTCTCCTACACGTAGTAAAATTCATAAACATGACAAAGGAGAACATTCCCTCTATGCGTACCATCGAGTGCTTGACCATTCCACTAGTGAATGTAAGGCCTTGAAGGATAGAATACAACAACTTCTTGATTCAAGTGCCATAAAACTACTGTTTGATTGGCGCACCTACCTTTACTTTGCATGACAAGTGATATCGAGGTGTACCTCTATCCTGTATGATTTAAGTATCTTGCATGGTTCTCCTCCCCTATATGCTAGGGGCAATGATGACTCATTTAGATATGTGTGTCCTTCTTAAGGTCCCCTCTCTTCGCTATGTATTTCAAATGAAGCATCCCTTGAGTGGACCCCTTTTCTCTTTTGAAGGGTTCCCAAGGGACCTCTTTGAAATATTTTCTCTCGAATCAATTCATCAGCATCTAGCTTGGGCACAGCCTGACTAGACCTCACTTTTCAAATAGTGTGTCCATTGAGTGGACCCCTTTGAAAGTTTTCCTACTTATCGATGGTCTACGTAACTATCTGCTTACTTGCTCTGCAAGACCGAGAACCTATAGAGCTCCTTTACATACTTACTTGGTGATATGGGTTCTCCTCCTCGAGCGGGGTTTGCTTTTATCACCTCTTTTGTGGTGCAAGTTCTACTCCTAAGCGGGTTTTTCTTTCACCACATGCTTTTTGGTGATACAGGTTCTCCTCCTTGAGTGGGGTTTGCTTTCACCGTGCGCTTTGTTCATTTCTATATTTCTCTTCTCTTGTGTCTATACTGGATCAAAGATCTGCATCTTCTTCATCCTGAGTATATGCTCGATCTTTAGCTTAATAGTTTTGTATAACTACGAAGTCCTCTTTTGACCCTGCACTCTCGGGTTCACCAGATCATGGTCTGCTTCCTCGACAGTTTAGGTATACGTTTCTAACCCTAATTTTTCTTGATCTACTTTACCGAGCACTCATCAGTGTTAGTGCTCATTAAAGTGGGGGAAAAATGTATAAGAGCGAATTTTCACCCCATGTGCAAATCCCCTTTTTTCCTTTATCCACCTTAGAAAACCAAGTTCGGAGGCTTAATTCCACCCAAGCTCGTTGCTCGCATCACACTCGGTGCCTGTTTTGGGTGTCGATGGAGGCGTTTCTATCGCTCGCGTGACACATAGACGTTTGCACAACACACTTACATCCCTGACAGATTCTCGTGTCTAGAGCCTACAGAGGCATTACACTTCCCATTGGGGGTCGATTTGTAATGCCCTCCTCGGTCGACCGACCCGAATATGGCCGTTTTCTTCATATCCCCTTCAAATTCACTCCTTCCATAAGCATTTTGGATCTCTGGACCATTTTTGGACTTCATTTGCAAGCTCCAAGCAGCTCCTTCACCATCTCTTCAATCTCCAAACACTTTACACTTCATAACAGCAACATCAACACTCCACCACTTTGATAGAGCAAGTGTGGAACAAAACACCATTGCAGTAGAGGCTTGAGTTTCTTTCATTTTCTCCCTCATTAGCCTTGAGCGCTCTTGGTGGAGGTGGTAAGCTTTCACTCCTATCCTCTATTACTTGGTTGAGTAGCATAACATTGTTTTCTAGTGCTTTAGTGCTATTTACTTCATTTCTACTTTTCTCTCTATCTATCTGGTTATCTGTGGAGGTGGGAACACCAAAATGGGGTTTGACTGAGGCAGGCCCCTATACAGCCACCCAACAATTTCTCTCTCCCTCTTGTGTGTAAGTATTGGAGACACTTACGAGCTAGAAGCTTCATCACCCACACGGTCGTAAGTATTTCCTTTCTTCTCCTTATCGTCTTTATTTCTATTCCATTTCAATCTTATTATTTCATGTTTCTTCCTCGCATTCTAAGAGGTTCTCAGTAATGAAAGTGTAAGTCATCACTTAGCCATTTTCTAAGACATTCTTGCTTTTTGGTCGCTACGAGACGCCAGCACGCCTCGGGGACACTAGCGTGTCACGCTATCCTCTATATTTTGCATTGTCGTCCTTTGGCTGAGAGCTTGTCATTTTTCCCAGAAAATGTTTGTGACCTGCTCTTTCGAAATATAAAACTTTTGTTGTTGTTCCATTGAGGTAGTATAAGGAAGTTTTCCCCATGAGGCTCTTTAAATGAAGAGAACTCGTGAGTAGCGAATCCCCCTATATTACAGTATCGTAGGATGAGTTGTAAAACAAGGTGAAGTAAATTTCTCACAAATCTTGGAATATGTAAAACATGATCAAGGGTTTTAACCCTTTTGTCATGGAAACACAACTTTACCTTTCCCTTACCAATTATCTTCTTTGTGTTGTTATCACCAAGGAAAATTTTCCCCCATGTCATAAGTTGAATATGAAGTAAACCACTCTTTGTGAGGAGTCATATGGTAGGAGCAACTAGAATCAATAAGCCAAGCATCATTACTAATAGTGTTAGCATAAATAAACAAAGTATCAGAATCACCATCTTCTAAGGACTTTTTTGTGGAGGATCTAAACTCTTTTTCTTATTTCTGCACTCCTTCACATGCCCTCTATTACCACAATTCCATCACTTTACTCTGCTATTCCCGAGGGTTTTAGAACATCCTTTAGACTTGTCTCTCTTCTTGTCCCCTTTAGGACCTCTTTTTTTCTTGGACCTTCCTCGCACATGTAAGGCATCTTGGGAGCCTGCATTCATTGAATTTTTCCACATCTCTTTTGGAAGAAGTATATCAATGACACTATCCATCTTTGATTTTGTACCACCACCACTTATGGAAATAATTAGATTTTCCCAAGATTCAAGTAAAGAACAAAGAATCAAAATAGATTTATCTTCCTCTTCTAACTTAACATCTATAGATGCAATCTGACTTATAATCATATTAAAATCATTTAAATGTTCTACAATAGAATCACCATCCTTCATTTTCAAAGAATACAAACATCTTTTGAGATATAACTTATTAGTTAGACTTTTAGTTTGATAGATATCATCTATCCTCTTCCAAAAATTGTATGTGGTACATTCTTCCAAAACATTCAAGAGGATAGAATCTGCAAGACACAACCGAATGGTTCCTCATGCCTTCTTGTCTATTTTGTTCCAATCTTCAAACACTTTTTCTAGTTTCTTTTCATTTGAAACTACAAACCACTGATCTCTCTCTTCAAGGAGATCCTCCATCTTCAACTTCAAAATCGTGTAACCAATACCATTGAACTTCTCAATATCTAGACAGGAGTTAGAATCCATGGTTTACAATCTTTCACAAATTTGTTAAAAACCCACAAAGAAAAAGCTCCCAAGTAGCAAAAAACCTTCAACACTCAAGAGAAAACAATCCCTTTCTCAATAGAACCTTTAGCTATGATACCAAATGATATAAAATAAGGTGAAGAAAGATTGCAACATGAAATTTAATTAATAGTAATTGCAGATTTGAATCCAAAGATTAACCCTTACTATGAATGTGATTGCAAAATCAAAACAAGAAAAGAAAACCATAACACATGAGACCAGATTTATGTGTAGAAACCCCTAAGGGAAAAAAATCCACCACAAAAAGAGAGAGGCAAGTATATTACTAATCCAAGAGAGATTACAACAACAATACACTTCTCTATAAAACTCTGTAGAATCTGGTAGCACCTTGTTACTTGTAAAACTGAATGAATAACTCTAGCTCGTGGCCCCAATTTATAAAAACTTATGGGGATGCAAACCACCATGGTGTCACCAAAAAACAAGCAGAAAAAACACATGGAAAAACCAACACCTACCTCCTTTCCAACCACCAAATCCACCCAAAATAGCAACTTACAAATGCTCTTATATTTGTCATAAGGCATCTATCATGCATGGGTGCCTAGGGAAGGAGTCTATCATAAATACAATGATAAATGTTATCATAGTTGTCATAGCATCTTATGACAGTGTCATATGTCATAGATACTCTTATAACATATGATAGATATCATAACCCTCCAGAAATAGGATATTCCAAATGGGACGCCTAGCTATTTTTCATTTTCCCAAAAGATAAATAGTAACTGTAACTTCATCTTTACATGAGGTCTTTCACCACTGTTGGTTGAATAGTTTCACCTATTATGGGTAATTTACAAAATACATTGGGAAAACAATTAATTAAGGGATTTACAAGGTTGATGCCACCTAAATCCTAACATTCTCCCACTTGACATCATGCATTGTAAATTACACCCATACAGATATATCAACATGAAATTCAGTACAATGATCAAGGCCAATGGCCTTCCTACACTAAGAAAACTTATCTATGGTTACTAGATTTGTGAGAGAATCTACAACATTATCCAAAGTAACAACTTTTTCAATCAAGACTTGTCCATTTTCAACCATTTCTCACAAAAAGTGATACTAAACATCAACATGCTTAGTATGAGAATGATACATAGGATTCTTAGCCAAACGTATGGAACTCTGACTATCACATCTAATCCTCACTGTCTTGCAATCAAAACCAATACGAATACCAAGTATCTGTGACCAAAACACTTCCTTAGAAGCATGAGTAGCGACCATATACTCTACTTCAGTGGTGGAAAATGAAACTATAGGTTTTCTTTTACTCATCCAACTCACTGCACCTCCAAACAAAGTGAACACATAGCCACTAGTGGGCCTTCGACTATCCAAGTCACTTGCCCACTCTAAATCAACAAAACCTTGTATGTCCAATGACTTATCCACATTATCAATACCGTGATAAACCAAAAAATAACCATAAGTACCTCGCAAGTACCTAAATGCCCTTTTAACATAAGTCTAATGCTCTTTACTAGGGTTAGACATAAACCTGCTTAGAAATCCCACTACTTGGGCTATATCTAGTCTAGTACAAACCATTGCATACATTAAACCAGCAATGACACTAGCATAAGGAACATTAGACATCTCTTCAATATCACTATCAAAATTAGGACACATGTCTAGCCTCAACTTAGTACCAACTGGAAATGGAATATTTATTCATTTATAGTTATGTATATTAAACCTCTGCAAAATAGTATCAACATACTTACTCTATCTTAACCAAAGCTTTCTCTGTACTTGATCTCTACCGATCTCCACCCCAAGAATATATCTAGCAGCCCCCAAATCCTTCATATCAAATGTGCCAAAAATCTGAGTTGTAAGTTCCCTAATCACCACCTTGTTGTTACCCATAAACAACATATCATCAACATACAAGACAATGATTGGTATCGGATATCAATAACCTCAAAATAAACATAATGATCCTCTTCACTTCTAAAAAAACCCAACTTCAATGCAAATGCATCAAACTTCTAGTACCACATCCTAGGTGACTATTTCAAACCATATAAAGATTTCTTTAACCTACAAACCAAGTGTTATTTTCCTTTCTCAAGAAAACCATTAGGCTACTACATAAAACTTTCTTCCTCAAGATCCCCATGCAAGAAAGTAGTTTTAACATCCATTTTCTCTATTTCAAAATCATAAGCAACAACAATAAATAATAGGAATTTAATATAAGCTAACTTAGCAATAAGAGAGAATATTTCACCGAAATCAACTCCCTTTCTCTAGAATTAGCAATTGGCTACCAATTTGGCCTTGTACCAGTCTAACCGACCATCTGCTCCAAATTTCTTTTTAAATACCCACTTGAAACCAATGGACTTCCTTCCTTTGGGAAAACTCACAAGATCCTAGGTATGAAAACTATCCAAAGCCATCATCTCCTCCTATATGGACTACATCCAAGACTTGCTTTCTTCTAAAGAAAGATTCTCCTGGTAGGATTTAGGTTCATAGTCAATACTCAACAAAGAAAATAAACAACAAAAATTGAATGGGCTATACCTGTCAACTAGACTATGTTGTCTTATGGATCTTCTCAAGGTAGGAGTAAGAGGTTCTTGTTGGTCTTCTTCTTCTATATTCTCATCCTGCACATCATTTGAACTCTTCGAACCCTCTTCTTCTTCTCCATCCTCTAATCCATTTGATTGTTCTTCCATATGTGCATCTTCTTTCTTTTCAATCTTTGTTTTGAAGTGCACTATTTTTGTCTTATCTTTCTCCTTTGGTTGTTCTTCACCTGTGTAAGCTCTAAACTCCCTGAAAATCACATCTCTAGAGAAACCATTTTATGAATAAGTGGATTCCAAAGCTTATAACCTTTTACATTCTCACTGTAACCAACAAAGATGTATTTATGTGATTTTGGATCCAACTTAGAATGCTTTTCTTGAGGAACATGAACAAAAGCCTCACAACCAAAGACCCTTAAATGTGAAACAAAAGGATTTCTACCTATCCACACTTCATAAGGAGTTTTATCAACAAGATCTAAATAAGGAGATCTATTAACCAAATAACATGCAGTACTTGCAGCTTCTACACAAAAGCATCTATCAATCCTAGCACCACTCAACATGCTCCTAGCTCTTTCCATTAAGGTTTGGTTCATTCTTTCTACTACCC
>VDFB02087404.1:0-20043 GCA_007258455.2 Sequoia sempervirens | reverse complement strand
CTCAACAAATCATCCAATGGGGTCTCAAGGGTGGATTTGAAAAATCTTCTATCAAACATGAAGGAGGATATCATTAGCCACTTGGATACACAATTAGATACCCTCCATATCAAGAAAAATTAAGAGGAAGCAAAATAAACCCTCACAAAATATTTCCCACATTGTGAACATAAGAAGATCAATTGCAAGTGCAAGAAGTTAGCCATTATTTTTGAAGATAAGCAAGGGAAGCTAGAATTTCATGCTCTGAAAGATAAAGATGGTCAAGTTTTTTACATAGCTCAATGTAAACCATGGTAGCCAAGACAAGGTATGCCCAAAGATCCCTTGACCTATAACATGCCATTTTTAGATAATAAAGTAAATTTACCTAGTTGGAACCCTCAATCTTGGACCAATGTGCAAAAATCACAATGGACAATGTATTAATATAATTGGAATAAACAACAAGGAAAGTGGCCACCACATAACTACCAAGGACCTAATTATAATTCTTAGTCGCCACCCCAAAATAATCAATGGAAACCACAGTGGAAAAGAGGTCAACAATGTCAAAATCTAAATCTAAATTATCAGTAGCCACATCAGCCCTTGCAACCATAAAAATCCATAATGCCAAACCCAAAAATAGCTACACCAACACCACCAAGAGCACCTTAATTTCCAACACAACCTACACCTAACCCAAATAATAAACCCGTCCAAAAGGCTTATGCTAACGACACCATACAATACCCCACTTATGGGGTTGAGGTGAGTGATGTCCACATTAGATTAGGGAAAATGATAGCTAGGCCTTCATCTCATCACATCACAAAGTTGATTGATGAGGAAATCCTAGAAGAACCCATGGAAAAATAACCTAGGGAACCTAAATCAAATCAGGTTAACCCAACAACCATAAGTCCAGAGTCATCGTTCCCTGAGAGATTACTAGTCCAAAAACATCATTCACAAACTGAAACTGATCTATTAGGACAACTCAAGGATTTTTGCATCAAGATACCCCTCATTTAGGGCATTAAGGAATTTCCCATTTATACCAAAATAGTGAGAGAGTTATGCCTCTAAAATCTAGGAAAGAAACATAAGGACCCTTAGACTGTACATGTCTTAGGACAACTTACAAACACTATAATGGGAAACATAACTGTCCCCAAGTATGTAGATCCTAGGAGCCCTATAGTGGTTGTCAAAATCAATGGTACTCTCATTAAGAATACCTTAATTGACCTTGGGGCAGCCACTAATGTAATGACCAAAGAAGCCACGAAATAATTATAACTAATGGAGCTGAAACCTACACCTATTATGTTACAATTAGCAGATAGGTCTACAAGAAAACCCGAGGGAATCATAGAATGTTTGATAATAACATAGACTCATGGGAGTACCTTGCATAATTTATGGTGTTGCAACCTAAAGCTAATATTGTAGACCATCCCCTCATCTTAAGGAGACCTTTATTGGTAACTACAAATGCATTTATAGGTTGTAGGTCTGGTAACATGATGATTTCCAATAGAAATATAACCAAGAAACTAGTACTCTATCCACCTACCTAGCCACATGCAGATTTGGAGCAAACTGTATGGCCTGCCCTATATGAGGAAGACCAATTATCATTACAAACTCTAATGACTATTGTATGTAATTCCTTGTTAGAAAACCAAGATGAAGATGAATTGATTGCAAAAATCATGCAAAAAAACTATGGTAGGGACTCATAACAACATGATTGTCTAACATGTTTGCAAGACCCTCTACAAAACATAATCCCTATCAATACATCTGAGTCCATTTATCAAATTTTTAATACCTTATTGCCACATCATTGCATTCCCAATATAGTAGGTCTTGAAATTTCATGTTCAAACATCATCCTTAACTTTAGAGATTATACCAAACAAGACATTAAATATATATAGTCAATTGACTGTTGCAGAACAAACTTCACCATTGAATTTGTTGCAAGCACATGTAGCTACATTTGCATGGGATTACCATGATATGAAAGGAATATAACCAAACCTATGAATGCATTGGATTTAAATCAATGATGGCTATAAATTATTTAGGCGACCCCAAAGGAGAATGAACCCTATATTCCATGACATAGTCAAAGTAGAATTACAAAAGTTGTTGGATACAAGATTCATCTATCTAATATTTGACAGTTAGTGGGTGTTTGCATTAGTAATTTTACCTAAGAAAGGATGGAAATGGAGAGTGTGTGTAGAATATCGTGAGTTGAATGCAACAACTAGGAAATACCACTTTCCCCTTCTATTCATTGATTAAGTACTAGATTCACTAGCAGGCAAGCAATACTTTTCCTTTTTGGATGGCTTTATTGGATACAATCAAATTAAGATGACCCAAAAATACCAAGACAAGACAACCTTCACTTGCCCTTGGGGAACATATTCTTAATTTTTCTTTCCATTTAGGCTATGCAATGCACCTACCACCTTCCAAAGGGTGTTACTAAGCACATTCTTAGAATTTTCTCATGATTCCATGGATGTTTACATGGATGATTTTACAACTTATGGTTCAATACCTATGAAGAAGCACTTGCTAATTTTGAGAAAGTACTACAGAGATGCCAAGATCATCACTTTTCCCTGAGTCATGAGAAATGATTCATGATGATGATTGAGGGAGTAGTCTAAATTTGTGTCCAATAAGGGAACCCAAGTAGACCCCAACAAAATTGAGGTACTATCAACACTGCCTATACCTCATAAACAAAAGGATGTTGGAACCTTCCTTGGCCATGCTGGGAACTACAAAAGATTTATACAAGATTTTAGTAAGCTTGTAGCACCACTATTTGTCTTATTGTCTAAAGATATAAAGTTTGAATGGACACCTGCTTGTCAAATTCCTTTGAAGCTCTCAAGGAAAGACTAGCCAAGACCCCTGTCTTGAGAGGGATAAATTGGAGTTTACTTTTACATATCCATATAGATGCTTCTACTTTTGCAATAGGAGCTATGCGAGGAAAAAAGAAGTCATTTAATATATCAATAAAAAAAATTAAGGGGTAGAACTCAACTATACATTAACTAAAAAGGAGATGTTAGTAGTAGTTTATACAATCAACAAAATTAGACACTACATTACATGGTATTTTTTATTCATACAAATTGACCATACAACAATAAGGTACCCAATGAACAAACCAATAGTTGGTGATAGGCTTGTGAGATGGTTATTGCTACTTCAAGAATTTGATTTATTATTGAAGACAAGACAAGAAACTTTCCAATGTAGTAGCATAATTTCTCTCTAGACTACAAACCAAATTAGAAGAAGATGTTGTAGATGATTAATTCCTAGATGAGAACCTATTTTATCTCTCTCTACATACACATTGGTATGCAAACATAGCCAACTATCAGGTAACAAGGAAAACACCACCATATCTCTCACCAAGGGAGAAGAGGAAATTAGTTCATAAAAATTTTCCTTACTCATGGATAGCTAGATATTTATTCTACACAGGGCCTAACAATATAATGAGAAGATGCATCAAAGAGGATGAAGTATATGATATCCTCAGAGCTTGCCATGTTAAACCTTGTGGGGGAAACTTTGCAACAAAGCAGACAACTCTTAAGATTTTGAATATTGACCATTATTGACCAACACTTCATAAAGATGCAATCAAATACACAACGAGCTATGATAGATGTCAGAGAGTGGGAAGACCAACAAAAAAAGATGAAATTCTATAATAGCCACACGTAATATCACCATTTGATAAATGGGGACTATATTTTATTAGTCTCATCTCCCTAACATCAAATAACAAAGAATACATACTAGTTTATATTGATTACCTTACCAAATGGGTGGAGGTCAAAGTCTTACAATTTGCAAGGGATGGGAATGTGGAAAATTTTCTCTATGAAGATATCTTCACAAGATATGGTGCACCTAGATAAATTGTCACAGACCAAGGGCCACAGTTTACATCAGATCTAATCACAAAACTAGTGCAGGAATATGAGATCAGACATAAAAATTTTACACCTTATCACCCTCAAGAAAATGGTCAAGTGAAATTCACTAATAGAGAAATCAAAAACATCCCCACAAAAATAATGAAACTCCACATGAAGGATTGGGCAACTAGGTTACCTGAAGCAGTTTGGGCTTACAAGATAACCTGGAAGACAACAATAGGTTTTACACCATATGAATTGGTTTATGGTAAGAAGGTAGTACTTCCAATAGAACTTGAATAGAAAACTCTGAGGAAAATAGTCAAATTGGGCATGGATTTATCAACAACATAGAAGGAGAGGTTGCATAACCTCAATGCCTTAGATGAAATAAGAATGAAAGCAATACACCATATTGGAATCATCCAAAAGCAAAGGATGCATTGGCATGAATATTTTATTAAGACCAAAGAATTGAGTGCAGGTGATTGGGCTTTAATTTATGATGGATTGGGCCATATAAAATAAAAATAGTCTTTCCAAATGGAGTAGTTCAATTACAAACAATTGATGATGTACAATTTTCATTGTTAATGAATATAGGTTAAAGATCTATAAATAGCCATTACAAAAGGATAAATTCCTTTTATCACTACAACATCAATTTGAACTAGATATACAAAATTCACTAACAACAAGTAGTTCATCCAAAATATTAGTAATAAGCTACACAACTCGTCCACTATCATTTCATAGGTATAATTCCATTGCACATCTCAAATTCACACAATGCATAGGTGGCATTCAATATTATTCATTTTCTAAACTAGTAGTAGAAGCAAAAGGGACCTGTAGCATCACACCCCTAGGAAACAAAACTATATAAGGGACCTGTTACTAAATAAGCCCATAACACTTGATTATTCATCATTACATATACACCCATATCAATTGCATATCCATCATTCCATCTGCACATGTAGCGATATATATTTTAATTAATTACATGCATCTTATTCCTTCCATCAAAACGTAGCCATCATATCACCTTTTCAATTCCACCATACCATGCAATAACTTTCACTTCACCCATAACATACTTTGCCCAACCATTTTTGTTAATTATTCCAACACCATTTCTACGTGTCACAAACATATTTCCTTACACTTCAAATCATAACTGTATAGAGTTCATAATAATCACGGCATGACATTTCAAATCAAGCTGTAGGTGGCATTCAACTACTTTGCACGAGTCATACTTAATTCAAATTCCTATAGGTATTGTTACCTAATTTTTCACCCTTAGGCTCAATCAAGCAAGACATCTTTTTGCAGATGTTCATAAGGGCTAGATGGATGTTTCCATTGAGGGTTACTTCATGCATATGATGACATTTCACAGGGGATTCAGTTGAGAGGCCTGCTCTATTGGAAAAATGCCTCAATATTCTATGCCCAGCCTCCATTAGAGCCAGGTCGGCATGACATCTTCACTGTCTGGCCGACTGGCTGCTTGATCTTGTCGATTTGAATAGGTCGTGACCCAGTTTCTGTCCTACCGAACGGAGCTGCAGAAGCCTATCGCTATAACATTGAGGCCTCGGCATGACCTCCTATCACATGGATTTCTCTGCCGATAGGCCATTCAATCATGAGCTCGGGGGGACTCATGGCGACCAAGGGCTTCAGGGTAACTTCTCGGCACTCGGTAAAGGGTCCCAAAATGGTCGGTGTCTCACCAACAGGAAAGAGAGGTCAAAGCAAGTCTTTCAGTATAACAAAGCACACTCGGAGAGACATCCCGGCGATAAGAGAACATCCCCCCGACTTAAAGATCCTTCGGCATAACAAAGCGTTCCCGAAATGTCCCAGCGATAAGGTGGGGTCTCACCGATAGTAAAGCTTTATCTAGAAGTCTGCTGACCCGGGAGGTCTCGAGACTGAAAAGAGGCTCGAAGATGGAAGGGCTCATATAGAGTCTCTACAAATGGAGATGGTCTTGTTGATTGAAAGGAGGCCCCACCAAACATGAAAGGGATCGCCAATGGCTAAAGATGTCACCTGGAGGTCCTGCCAACAATGAGAAGTCCTAGAGACATACAAGGTGTTATCGGCAAGAGTCTCACCAAATAATGGAGCCTCCAAAATGAAAAGGGTCTAGCCAAAGAGATAGAGTCACACCGAGATGAGATGCTCTCGACATAGGTTGAACCCTTCGATAGGATGTCTTGCCGAAGGATAAAATTCATACTAAAGAAATAATGGAGGCTTCGTCGGCAAAGGAAAGAGAGTTCGCCGGCTATCTTGTTGAATGAAGGGTTTGCAAAAAGAAAAGAAAGTCTACAAGAGGTCTCGGCGAATGGAGGGTGTCTCAAAGAAAAAGAAGATACTCCAGATGAAAAGATGCTCATAAGGTCTCACCGAGTAAGAAGGCCGATAAGATACCCTAAGTCGAGAAGTCTCCTCAATCATGATGTCTACAATAAGTGAACGACTTGGCGGAGGATGGATTCTTTGGCTTAGGTGGGTGCCTTCGACAGGATGTCTTACTGACATCATGTGGTCTTAGCGACAGAGGAGTTATTGGTATGACTATTGGACCTTGTCGGGATGTCTTCCAGACCAACGGGAGTCACGCCAAAAGGAATAATGCTTTCTGGTGACATCAATAAGCTCTTGCCGAAGCAATGAGGGTGGTCTCAACAATAGAAGGGGATGTCCACATGACTTGTTAAACTGCTGGACCTCTTGGCGATAAATGGTGTCTTGTCCATGGTTCCATTAACATCAATATGATCTTTTAGGCTCACCAAAAGTCTCAATGAAAGCTCCATGATATGTTGATAGCTTCAAAAAGGCATAATCACATCAATGAGACACTTTCAATGTCTCGCCGAGATGCGATTTTGCAGGAAGGGGTTTTGATCACCCGAGGAGGCTGCGTGGAATTCACTCAACCAATCAGAGAGATTTGAAGGTAAACCATGGTAGCTGAAGTAACTCAACAGGACACAATGGATCAAATGAATGTGGTAGTTGTGAAATATCAGAAGGCTTCTATGAGGGTAACTCTTCACCAACACACACAGCAGGGACATGCAGGCTTTAGCATTAATTTCAATCAAAAGATCTAAGAATAGATCTTTCTGAGCTCTAATATTTTTGTAAGCCCTAGGGGGCCGTCACAGTCTGTATATAAGGCATTTTTTGCCTTCTTAAAAAGGAGTTCAGATGTATGCTCTTCTGAAGTCTGTGACCCTTTTTGCAGTCCTCTCTTAGACTAGCAGGTTTTTGTAATTCAACATGGAGCATGTTATATAAAGCTTACCTTGATCACTGTCGATATTCAGATTTCCATCTTGTTCATGCAAAGTGCTGTGCATTTCAGGTTCATGATTAAGTTATTTTTGTGAATTTCTTTCATTCCTTCATAACTTTATCTTGTGTTTCATGCCTTCCTTTGCAAAAGTATTATTATACAAATTATAAATTGTGTTCACTTAGTCACACATGGATTCTGATCTGTGAAAATCTTTCTTTCCTTTCCAAAAAAAGTGTGTGAATCGAACCTGTTTGTGAAATTTTAGTGCAAGGCTTGTAGAATTTGATGTGTAATCTTATGTTCATCATTAGTGTTCAAGTGTAAATTAAGTATTTCATTGTTCCTATCATTTCGGTGCATCATCTTAGTTTAGTTTTTCAATTTGTGTACTCCTTATCCCTTTCCCTTAAAAGAATCAGTAGTTTTAGGTGACACCAAAGGAAGTCGGCCTTCTCCGGACGTTGACCTCTGCTTACAAGAAACCCACATCTTTGGAGTTCTTTCAATGTTACACTGAGGCGTTGGACATCAGGTTCAACAAGGTGCAACTTTAGGTGATAACAGTTTTTGGCATGCCCGGTGGGACTAAGAACTGACTGTGTCAGTCCCTTTTGTACTATGTATTACTGTAGTTTGGTGTGTACAGCAATATTTTTTGCCTTTGGAGGCAAGTTTTTAACATACCTAGTGTCTCCAAGCCTGAAGTATCTGGTTTCAGCAGTTTAAGTGTTGGTTTCATGATAGTATGTCTTACTATTCACCGTTTCATGAAGGTATGGTGTCTGCATATTTTTATCAGTCATACCCTATTGAGGATACCGCTAGTTTTACTCAAAATAGCTATGTAGCAACGGGTTACCAACAAGCTCAATTGGCCTACTCACCCACCCCTACACAAGTTCAGCAGTAGCATGCTTATGCCCACCAACAACCCCAAGAGGGTTATTTTATCTCCAATCAGCAAATTTATTCTTCACATGAGCCTCAGAATTTAGATGAAATGAGTTTGGAGAATATGTCTTTATTTTTCCAAAAGCAGTTTGAAGAAATTGAAAATCAGCAGGAGGTCAATAGGCAGGAGGAGGAGCTTGCTTATCAAGCTTATATTCATCAGCAGGAGGTTGAGACATAAAGAGGATTCCATTTAGTACAAGAATTTGAACAAAGTCAGTCTAATTCTCCTAAAGAACAACTTTCTCAAATGCCCCAATCAGCTGTTATATTTTCAAATCCTTTCTTTGAGGAAGCAGAAGAAGAGCAACTTATTGATCAAGATGAGTTAATCCTCTGGGAAAAGCTTAAGAATGTGAATCCTTTGCATTTAGCCATAAGGTGTTATCAACTACAGCAGCAAGAAGACACTTGTTCCAAAGAATCCTCGACTATTCCAACCAATCAGCAAGTTCAAAAAAGTAAGTCTTCTAATTCTTCAATTAAGCTCCCTAAGTTTGAAATTCCAAATTTTAGGAGTTTTCATCCTATGCAGGAGCATGTAATTGAGAAAACTTAGTCCATTATCCCTCAAGGGCAGTCTTTTCAATTACAAAGTCAGCCTAGTGAGAGGATAAAAGAATTTTTTGAGGTGGATGAAGCTCTTATGGGTATTGATACATTTGAGCACAAGGTTCAAAATGAAAAATCAGGGTTGTTACAAGTGACTGATGAACAGGGCCAGTTAGGACAACAGAGTTCTAAACAAGAAATGATAGTTGAACATGGAGTTATGTCATATTCATCTAATGAGCTCCCTAGTTTTGTTGAACAAAGTGGTGAAACCCTGATTAATTTGTTTTTTGAACTTCCTGGTTTTGATGATGAGGTTGGGAAAAGCACATCTAAACAATCATCAGTAATAGCATTTCAACAACAAAAAGAGGAATATCTCAATGACAATGTGTTCTTCCATCAAGATGAGCATGATCAACAAAAGTATGTCTTCAAAGATATGAGTAATCCTTGCAATATTAAAAGAAAGAATATTGAAGTTGATGTAGGATATCTTATGCATGAGAAAGCTAACCATGAACTTGGAGAAGTCATGTTATCAAGTATAATAAAGGGTTTTTGTTCAGGACTTGATGTTAAGCTACCTATTTCTAAACCTGTAAATTCTAAACAGCATATAGATGCAACAGGGCAGACATTTTTCTTCCCTCAAGAGTGTCGTCCTAAGGAAAACAATAGCCCTCTTATCATTAAAGGTACTGGTACTATGCAGAATGATGAGGACTTGTTCTGGGATGACTTGGAGATTTTCATTTCAAGCTTGGATTATAAATAGTCTTTTAGTGAGGCCCATCAGGTAAATATCAGCATATCAAATGAAAAAGAGTATGTATCTCAAGCCCTTACTAATTTGCTTGATGAGCTTCCTGATTCTGTGGAGGGAACTATAGGAAAACTTATGATACAATCCCTTATGCCAAACATTGATCAACATACTGAAGAATACGATGGTGGTGTGTTGATCAATATACAGACAATCCAAGACAACCATGACTTGACGACTTTTGACCAGTTTGATAGGATGGATGAAGCAAACATTTCATTGACCTCTGAGCCAATTCATTCAAAGGAGCTTACCATTGTGCAAGACAAGGAAGAAGCATATCTTCATAAGCAGATCAACATCAAGAGCAAGGAGTTTATCCTTTCCAGAGGATGCCCAATTAAAGATTTGATTAACAGAATGCTAGGAAGAGCAAAGTGTGCCATTGTTCCAGAAAAGGTTGATGCAATTACGATATTGGAGGAGCAGAATCTATTCACTTATCCCTGTGCAGACACCAGTTTTTACAATCAGTTTGAAATGGTAAGTGGATTTATCCTTGTCTCTCTAAGTGTTCTGCAATTAGTATGAGCAAGGCATCAACTTGTGAGTCATTGTATGTTGAGGAGAAAGGGCAGCTACTTCAGTCATCTTGTAAATGGTTTTGTTTAACCAGTTTCTTACTGGTTAGTGTAGGGTAGGTTTAGTTGTATTTCTCAATTTCCCTAAGTGTTGTCCCAGCACAGTAGGTAGTTTCCTCTCTATAGCTTTCTTGTTTTCAATAAGTTTCCAAGTGTGCTAATGGGTTACAAGCAAATTACAGTCATGGGCTAACTGTTTGGATATTTTGAGTTTTCCTAATGACTACATGCCCAATGGATAGGCCTAGGCTACTGGTCTTCATGTTTAGTAGGCAAACATCCAGCAAAGGTCGCCAGAAATGTTACCTAATTTTTCACCCTCAGGCTCAATCAAGCAAGACATCTTTTTGCAGATGTTCATAAGGGCTAGATGGATGTTTCCATTGAGGGTTACTTCATGCATATGATGACATTTCATAGGGGATTCAGTTGAGAGGCCTGCTCTGTTGGAAAACTGCCTCAATATTCTATGCCCAGCCTCCATTAGAGCCAGGTTGGCATGACATCTTCACTGTCTAGCCAACTAGCTGCTTGATCTTGTCTGATTTGAATAGGTCGATGTGACCCAGTTTCTATCCTACTGAACGGAGCTGCAGAGCCTATCGCTATAACATTGAGGCCTCGGCATGACCTCCCATCACATGGATTTCTTTGTCCGATAGGCCATTCAATCGTGAGCTCGGGGGGACTCATGGCGACCAAGGGCTTCAGGGTAACTTTCGGCACTCGGTAAAGGGTCCCAACAAACGGTCAGTGTCTCACCGACAGGAAAGAGAGGTTGCCATAAAGCAAGTCTTTTGATATAACAAAGCACACTTGGAGAGACATCCCGGTGATAAGAGAACATCCCCCCGACTTAAAGATCCTTTAGTAGACAGCATCAAGAAATGTCCTGGGCTGACAAGGTGGGTCTCGGCCAATAGTGCTTTATCACAGTCTCTTGGACCCGGGAGGTCTCAGCAACACGAAAAGAGGCTCGACAAGATGGAAGGGCTCGATATAGAGTCTCGGAAAATGGAGACGGTCTTATCGATCGAAAGGAGGCCCCACCAAAACATGAAAGGGCTCGCCAACAGTTAAAGATGTCGCCCGGAGGTCCCACGACAATGGGAAGTCCCTTTGCCACATACATAAAGACGCTAAGAGCCCCACCAAACAAAGGGAGCCTCCAAAATGAAAAGGGTCCGCTGAAGACAGAGTCACACCACATCGAGGATGCTCTCACATAGTTGGAACCTTCAACAAGATGTCTTGGCCGGGTTGATAAGTCAGTGTCAAGAAATAAAGGAGGCGCTGTCACAAAGGGCGGTGAGTTCGGCCAAATTTATCTTGCCAAATGAAGGGTTCACAAAAGAAAAGGAAGTCTATGGGAGGTCTCGACGAATGGAGGGCGTCTCAAGACAAAAGGAGCATCGACATGACAAAAGATGCTCATTAGCCCCTACTCAATAAGAAGGCCTTTTGCATAGCATTCTGTTAGAGAGTAGTCTCGACTCATGATATCTTGCCGATAAGGAATGAGTTGGTGGAGGATGGATTTTCACGGTGGAAGCCAGAGATGTCTACCACATCATGGTCTTAGTGACAAAGGAGTTATCATCAATATGATCATAGACCTCGCCGATGTCTTCACTAACCCGAGCTTACCAAAGGAATAATGCTTTTTGGGGTGACATCATTAGCTTCCTGCCAAGAAATGAGGGTGGTCCCGTGAATAGAAGGGATCTCCCATGTGACTTATTAAACCGCTGGACCTCTTGGTGATAAACAGTGTCTTGCCGATGGTTCCATTAACATCGGTATGATCTTTTGGGCTCGCCATAAGTCTCAACGATAGCTCCATGATATGATGATAGCTTCAGAAAGGCATAATCACATCGGTTCGATACTTTCAGTGTCTCGCCGAGATGCAATTCTGCAGGAAGGGCTTTTGATCACCCAAGGAGGCTGCGTGGAATTCACTCAACCAATTAGAGAGATCTGAAGGTAAATAGTGGTAGCCGAAGTAACTCAACGGGACACGATGGATCAAATGAATGTGGTAGCTGTGAAATATCAGAAGGCTTCTATGAGGGTAACTCTTCACCGAAACACATGCAGTGACAATGAGGCTTCAACATTACCTTAAACTGCATCAAAGAACAGATCTTTCTAGCTCCCGATATTTTGTAGCCTGGGGCTATCGCGCTTGTATATAAGGCTTTTTTGCCTTCTTGTAAAGGAGTTCTCCTTATGCTTTTCTGAAGTCTGTGACTTCTATAGTCCTCTCTCAGATTAGTAGAATTCTGTAACTTGTTTTGGAGCATGTTATATAAAGCTTACCTTGATCACTGTTGATATTTAGATTTCCATCTTGTTCTTGCAAAGTGTTGTGCATTTCAGGTTCCTGATTAAGTTATTTTTGTGAATTTCTTTCATTCCTTCATAACTTTATCTTGTGTTTCATGCCTTCCTTTGCAAAAGTATCATTATAAAAATTATAAATTTTGTTCACTTAGTCACACATGGATTCTGATCTGTGAAAATATTTCTTTCATCTCCGAAAAAAGTGTGTGAATCGAACCTGTTTGTGAAATGTTAGTGCAAGGCTTGTAGAATTTGATGTCTAATCTTATGTTCACCATCAATGTTCAAGTGTAAATTAAGTATTTCATTGTTCCTGTCATTTTGGTGCATCACCTTAGTTTAGTTTTTTCAATTTATGTACTCCTTATCCCTTTCCCTTAAAAGAATTAGTAGTTTAGGTGACACCAAAGGAAGCTGACCTTCTCCGGAGGTTGACCTCTATCTACAAGTGACCCACAGCTTTAGAGGTCTTCCCATACCGAGGCGTTGGAATATTAGGTCTGGCATGGGTACAACTGTGTGATAACAAAAATGGCGTTAACTATCATAATTATCATTGAAGATTACTAATTTTATACATATTTATCACTCATATGTGCATGCCAATCTCATGTTTAAATTTTCACTACTAATTAATGACTCCTCCCAATCCGTACATTCTAAGTGAGGACACTTAGCAACTTTAGTTGGAGGGGTATTCAAGGTTACATTCCTTAGTTATTTTATTTTCAAGCTTTTCGTCATTTCATTTTCTATCATTATCAATAAATTGAGAGTTTAGAGGAGAGAGAAAGGTGTTCAACAATAGAATTGGGAAATACAACTGAGTAATTTAGCATACAAAATAGAAGAAGTCGTATAATTGGGGTGAAAGAACAAAAATAGTGCAAAGTAGAACTAGTGAGTGACTGTAGATTGAAGCATTGCAATGGGAGGTTAACATCACGAGAAGGGAACCGACAACACATAATTTTCTATTGGAAGATAGACACTACTTTCATATCTTCCAACAAGCTAGTTGGTTGGACTACTTCTTAAGAATTACAAAATTTAATGAAGTGATGAATCAATAATTTGTCAGTACCCTACAAAATAATGAGGAAAATTTTATTTTAGTCAAAGTGTCAGGTCTTCCAAGGGTGCGAGAATAAATTCCAATGAGAGAAGATGCAATTATAGCTAGGAATGAATTATTTTTGCAAGGAGAAAACTTAGACTCTTCTTCACAAGGTACCAAACACTTATCCTTACCTTGGCTTTGGGCCTTTGTTGCTACTTATATTGTTAGGTACTTAATATATGATGGAAGATAGTAATTATTATATACAATTCAATTTAAATTGCTAATTCATTTACACCATGGAAGGCATGTAAATGTTCCCAATTTTTTGTATAATTTGTTGAAACAAATTTCTTTAGAGTATAAAAGAAAAAGGAATTAGTTAGCACTATCACATTTTTATTTAGTTACTTTTCTAATGAAAAGGATTCATAAAGTTTAATTTCCTAATGTGTCTTGGGAGGATTTTCTAAATTGCAACAATATCAATAACATCATTCAATTACCTAATGAAGAAAATAGGGGTCTGGAACAAGAAATAGAAGAACCTAGCGTGGTTAATCTTGAGGGAGAAATACCCTTTGATTCCCCTACTACAACACCTACCTACAACATAGAGGAACCAAAAGAGAAAGGTCTACAAGAAACACAATCTGTAGCCTCTGCTAAGCATCCCATAACTGAAAACAATTCAGAAACCCTAGTTTCTAGTAAAAGGACACCAAAAGAAAAGAAAATAAAGATTGGGGCTTCTACTTCTACACCTACAAAGGGGTAGAGGAAGCCCACAAAATCTAGGAGGAAATCACATCACCTAAGGAACAAGGGGCCCATGAGAGGAATAAATAAAAAGCAAAAAGATGTTGTAATGATAGAAATAGATACAGAAAAAGATGCATTTTTCTAGCACTTCTGATTCTGATTCAAAAGATTTTTTTGTTGCCAAAAGGATGAGAAAAAGATCTCCAAAGAGCCCTGTCTCAAAAGGGTTTGAGTATATAGGTGAGATGGGAGAAGAACAATTTTTGAAAAAAGATAGGATTTTTTCTTGGAAGAAAGGAAAACAAATAAATATTTTCAAGAAGCCTTTAGAAGGATTAAACAATTAGAGGAATCACTGAAAACATATTAGTAGAAAGATATTGAGAGGGATGCAAGAATCAAGGAGTTGGAAGAAAGACTCCATAAATTTGAGCATGGGTCAAAACTGGAAATATTGGCACAACTTACCATGGTGGACACATAAGGAAAAGATCTAGTGCCACAAAGCTCAATTGGACCCATAAAGAGCCCCACTAGACTGATTGTTGTGTCATTAGGTGTTGAATTATGGAAGGTAACACAAGAATTCTCCCAAAAAGAAAAAGAATGGGAAAGGGAGAAAGCTGAAATAATATCTAATCAGAAAAGAGCACTTGAGAAGCAAGAAACAAAGGCGAAAAAATTAAAAGTAAAAATTGAGGAACTGGCATATAAAACAGTACAACCAATGAAATGTAGACCACCCGCCAGGGTTTATGCTTTATTTTTGTAGGAATTTTTTTTATGTTTTCAGTTTAATCAAATGATTAGTGACCTATTTGTTTCCATGAATAGGAAATTTTTGTTCTTAGACACTTTCCAGAACTCCACACTTGAGATGCAAGATCAATTGTGTGAGTTTTATTTACACAATTTTATTTTTTCAGATGAAACTTCATGGAACCCATTGATGTTTGTAGGGGATCTCCAAATAAAGGATTTGGCCTCTTATGTTAGAAATGAGCACTAAAGGGGGAAACTTCTATAAGAATATCACGGGAAATAAATCTATCCCCTTATAGCTAAGGAAGGAGGTAGTGGACCCAAATATAGTGATAGATCAATGGTTGGATCTCTTAGATCATAGGGGAGTTAGAAAAAAGATAATGGAATACAAACAAGAAGATTATAAAAAGAATGAAGAAACTAGCTGTAGGTACCATTACTAAAACCTGTAGACATTAAAATTTGTCCTAGGCTTGTCAACTTTATTTCTTCATTGATTCCCCCTTGTAATTAAATAATCTTTAATTATTTAATTATTTTTCTAAAGTCATAAGTCTTCTATTAATTAAATAATTTTAATTATTTAATTAATTCATTGCTATCTTTTATTTCCTCTTTGATTAATTAATTAAATTTTATTTATTTAATTGTGTTACTAATTTCCCCTTCTACTATAATTAAATAAATTTTATTTATTTAATTATTTACCATTGTCTACTTTAATTATTCCCATTGGAGTTACACGTTTGGTGAATTACATATATGTTTGAAGTATTTGACATTTTAGGTCTAACTGTAGCCAACCTAATTATGAACTTGTGTTAAGAAGATTAAATATGAGTTGTGAATGTTAAAGGGACAAGTTATCTTAGGTATGAGCCAATTGATATCATATATTACATGCTTGTGCTTGGGTGCAAAGATGAATATGTTTCGAGGATAAAGGAAATAGAGTTAATTTTGATTTGAAATAGGGCTACTCTAATTAGGCCAAACTAATTAGTGTATGTGAATGTATATGGTATATATATGAAAGAAATTTTTGAGAAGTTTGACATGATGATGATGATGATGATGATGAAGGTGAAGAAGATGAGAGATAGAGACATATGGTAAAGTAGCAAAAGTTAGAGAGATCATGAATGGATTTTTGTATGGTGTGAATGTGCAAAATTATATGTGTGAATAGAATTTATTTTTGAGTATTCTATATAGAGAAGTGCTTTGTATTTTGTGCTCCACTGGAAATGAACTCCAACACAAGGAAGGTGCATTCTATCTCAGTTCTCATCCTATTAGTGTTTCCACACTTTATTTTGTAAATTTCTTTAGGCTGTGATCCTTCAAGGATAGTGTCTCCTGGAAGTGAGCCATTGTAATATTCTATATCTGGATATATTATATTGTGAGTTAACCCTCACCATGGTTTTTCTGTGTAAAAATACTGGTGTTCATGTGTGTTGTGAGCTTGTATTGCTTCCATGAATTCAATTGTTATTACAATTAGAGTTGTGATATTACTTAGATGGATTTTATGTAAATGATTTAATGGAATATTGATTCACCCCCCTCTCAGTATTTTGGGTGTTCAACAATTGGTATTAGAGCTTGGTTCCTCTTAAGAAGTCTAACAACTTGAGGAAGGTCTTGGAATTTGAACACATGGTAGATAAGATATTTCCTATTCCTTCGGAAGAGATCCCTGTTGAACATATTGAAGAAGATTGTATCCTAGATAATAATGGTGAATTTGAAATTACTCTTGAAGATCTTGACAAGACTGAAAAGGAAGAAAAATATTTGAAGGAAATCCTCAAGGAAACAAATGAGTGCATCAAGAAACTGAGAGAAAAAATCAAAAAATTCAAAGAAAGACATAGAGAAGTCAGTGATCAATTGAAGAAAGAAAATGAGGACATGACCAAATTGAAAGAGCAAGTGGAAGAAAAGAGGAGAATTGAGGACTGTCAGAAAGTTGAAATTCAGAGCAAGACTGATGAATGCATCAAGCTTGAACAAGAAGTGGTAACTCTAAGATCAAATCTGGAGAAAGCAAGAGCTCATGAGGAAAAATTCAAAACAAGTTCTATAAGGCTAGATGAACTGATTGCAAGACAAAAAACTTCTAAGGACAAAAGTGGTTTGGGACACGAAGAAGGACAAAGTTCAAAAGCAAATCAATTCCTTGACAACGTTGACAATCAAAGGAAGAATCAAGGCAATGGTAGACAAATCAAGAATCAAAGAAGCAATACCAGAAGGAATCCTATTAGACAACCTAATGCTGAGAGTACTCATTCTTTAATGCTATATATTATTCCTAGAATAGATTTAGACAAAGGGAAAAATATTGTAGAAATAGAATAAAATAGAATGATGGAATGAGTCAAAATGCTTTATCATTCTCTAGTCAGTGTTTTAAATGCAAAAGAATTGGACATAAAGTTATAGAATGTAAAAATTAGATGTTGAACAAAATTCTCTATCCCTTCAAAGGTTACTATTATCACTACAACTTATTTGGACACAAGGACAACCAGTGTAAATATAGATTAAATAAAGGACAAATTGGGTGAAAGAATGTTGTTTGTCATATTTGCAGCAAATCCGTACACTTTTCCAAAGTCTATAGAAGTAGAAATGTGAAAAAGGACTATCCGATAAAGAGATATGAACCAATCACTAAGATTGATCCACCAGAAGTTTAGAAGGTGTGTCACCAAAAATTGTATACTCTTGAAGAAAGAGGTACTTTGTGCCTAATTCTATCTTATTTTAGACACCCTTACATTAATCACCCCTTAAAAACAACATTTATAGGCCCCTAATACTCATTATTTTGGACTTTAACGCCTATTCCACTCACAAATCATGAAAATCCTAAAAAAAAACATTCAAATTCTAGAAAACCCACCTCAAAAACCCTTGGTGGGACTAAGTCGCCCGGGGTGGGGACTTAGTCATTTTTGGGGGATTTTTCAATTTTGAGTGGGAAAACAACTGACTTAATTCAAATTTCTTATGGATTTCAGCCTTTGAAGTTAAAATGATGAATAATTAGGTATTGGTACCTATAAATATATGTTTTTAGGTTATTTTTCACAACATTAAGTCATTTTTAACAAACAGATTCAAGAGTCAAGTATTGAATATCTTTCACAAGAAGATTTGTTAGTCTATCTACAACAAAGTTGAAGCTTTAGGGAAGTAATTTAGGGTTTTTGGTAGGTCTTAAAGCTCACTTTTTGTCCAAAATATTGCATTGCAAAGAGTTGATCATGGATGCCTATGGATAATCATGGAGAAATCTAGGTTGAGGAGATACAACTAGCCATCAAATCAAACCTAAGGACTTGTTTTCAATGTGATTTCATCTTCCATTTTCTCCCTATTTTCAGCCTAAGGAAGGTTTGCATGTCATTAAGATTCATTTCTAATGTGATTTAGTGTCTCTTGGAATGAGTCTTACATCTCTCTAGTTTTATTTATGCATCTTATTCTTGCATGTTAGAATAGGGTTGCATCTTATCTTCAGATTTCCTAGTCTTAGTCACACTTAGGGCTAGGGTTTTATGCAGATTTTATCATCTCTTTCAAGGTTTAAATATCAACTAGGGGTTTGAACAAGGAAAACCACCCATTAGAAACCAAATTATATTATGTTTTGCAGGCATTTTAGCAGATTTGGATTTAGGTTTCCGTCATAAAAGAAAGTGTAGATTAAGGGCTTTTGTTTCCACTTTCAGATTTATAGAAAAGCCAAAGTGGACTAAGTTGCCAATAGTGGTGACTTAGTCCCATTGTAGTTGTCTTTCATAATTTTTTGCATATTTGGATACCCATTTGGTAGAAACGGCCCTGCCATTTTACTAGATCCGGGATTGTCGCCAAATTGGCACACAAGTGTCCTAGTTGGTTGTGGAAAATCAAATTTCTAGAATTTTAGAGGATATTTATAGTCTTCATTTGTTCCTTTCATTAGCTTCATGTGCACAGCTTCGCTTAGCATCTTTTATTTTCACCTTATCGTTTTAATCTATCTTCGTACATCACACAATGTGTTTTCAAAACAACTTGCATTTCTTGTGTTTTACATTAATAATTCATTTAATTTATCATTTTATTGCATTTAAACATTTCATTTAGGAATATTTCATCTATCACACAGCATTATTTTGAGTGGGGGACACTATGCATTTTGTCCATTTTCTTTGGGTGAAAACCCTAGAAGTGTTATAGAGAACCTTAGATAACAAAATTGAAACCATTTTGGTGAACCCAACTTTAGAGAATTTTTCTTCTGATCTCATGTGCATTTAAATCCTAGGAATAGCTTTCATTAACATTGAATTAGATTTTGCATTGTTTTGCATTCTAGGTTTTCCAAACTTGCAGTAGTAAAAAGCTGATTTAAGCTTACATTATTGCATTTCCTTTCCTTCCAAAATAGTGAAATTTTTCATTTGAACTTTATATTTTCATGGTAAATTACAAAACACATCAAAATCCATCATAAAATTTAGAAAAACTTCAAAAATTCCCCTACTAGGACTAATTCGCCACCCTGGGTGACTTCGTCCCAGTACACATTTTGTATCAGTGTATTCAAAATTCAATTTCTAGTTCCTTACATTTTTGTTTGTTTCAGTTCCTTTCCTATTTCAATTCAATTATTTTCTATTACATTCAAATCATTAGCATCAACATCATTTACTTTAATGGCAATTGTGGATAGTATTATATTTTTACAATGTTCATTTTCAACATTAGTTCCTAGTTCATTTAGATTAGATTAATCAGAAAATGCAAAGAAAAACCTTCAACAATCACATGAAACAATAAAAATAATGAGTCACTTTAGAAAAACTATATCATCCAAACCTTTTAGTGGTGATGACTTGAATAAGTTAGATGAAGCTCTA
>VDFB02087403.1:0-12247 GCA_007258455.2 Sequoia sempervirens | reverse complement strand
TTTATTTTCTTAAGTAGAAATCTGAAGCCTTTACATGCTTCAAGAATTTTAAAGCTATGGTTGAAAAACAGAGTGGGTATCATGTCAAGATACTCAGAACATATAGAGGGGGAGAGTTTACCTCTAATGGGTTTGCTGATTTTTGTATCAAGAATGGGATACAAAGACAGCTTACTGCTGCATATACACCTCAGCAAAATGATATTGCTGAAAGAAAGAACCGTACCATTATGGAAATGACACGAAGCATGTTGTAGACAAAAAATCTTCCAAATACTTTTTGGGGAGAAGCAGTTGCCACTATAGTATATATTTTGAATAGAAGTCCCACGAAAGTTGTTCAAAACATCACTCCAAAGGAAGCCTGGAGTGGTCACAAGCCTTCAGTGGCTCATCTTCGAGTCTTTGGATGTTTGGCATATGTGCACATTCCAGTTCAAAAGCAGAAGAAGTTGGATGCCAAATCCCAACTTTGTATCTTTGTGGGATATTCTATTGCAACTAAGGGATATAGATTCTATAATCCTGACACAAAGCAATGGATTGTTAGTCGGGATGTGATTTTTGATGAAGGGGGAGTATGGCAGTGGAAAGATGTTGTGCAGCAAAATCCATCAATAATCATAAACATGGAAGATAATACTATTCCTCCTCTCCCCACAAGCTCAAGTGGAAGTTCAAGCTCAAGTTCCAATCCTCCAAGTTCACCCAATTCTTCTAGTAGCACAAATTCAGATAGTGATTCACCTCCACCATCACCTCCACCATCAGTTCCAAGAAAGGTACGAAGTTTGGTTGATATTTATCAGAGGAGTGCAAATATAGTTCCAGTTGTTAATTTTGCTTTATTTAGTACAATTCAAGTTGAACCCTCTATGTATGAAGAAGCAGTGAAAGAACCAGTATGGGTTAATGCTATGAATGATGAGATGAATTCCATTCATAAGAATAATACTTGGGAATTAGTGCAACTTCCCAAAGATAAATAGGCGATTGGTGTGAAATGGATCTACAAAGTCAAATATCATGCTGATGGTTCAGTGGAACGACATAAGGCAAGATTAGTTGCCAAAGGATTTGCACAAACTCCTGGAGTGGATTATGCAGAAACTTTTGCTCCTGTGGCTAGACTTGATACAGTAAAGATTATATTGTCTGTAGCTACACAGTACAAGTGGCCAATATTTCAAATGGATGTGAAATCAGCATTCCTTAATGGTTATATAGATGAGGAAGTTTATGTGGAACAACCTATGGGTTATGAAGTTCAAGGAAAAGAACACTTAGTCTACAAGTTGAAGAAAGTTCTTTATGGGTTGAAGCAAGCTCCTCGTGCCTGGTATGCTAGAATTGACAGTTATTTCATGAAGAAGGGATTCAACAGAAGCCATTCAGAGCCAACCTTGTATGTCCAACGTATTGGTAATGATATTCTCATAGTTTTCCTTTATGTTGATGATCTTATTTATACAGGTAACAACAAAGCTCTCATAGAGAAGTTTCAAGCAGAAATGAAACAAGAATTTGAAATGTCAGATCTAGGACTCATGCACTATTTTCTTGGTGTGGAGGTACTACAAACATCAAAAGGTATATATATTTCTCAAACCAAGTATGTTGCTGATTTGTTGAAGAAGTTTAGATTGGTGGACTGCAAAGCACTTGCAACCCCCATAGCAATTGGTGAGAAATTAACCAAGGAGGATGTTAGTCCCAAGGTTGATGCTACTTTATATAGAAGTTTGGTTGGTAGTCTCATGTACCTCACAACCACTAGACCCGATATTACGTATGCTGTGAGCCTCATCTCTCGGTTCATGCAGGATCCACATGAGTCTCATTGGCGAGTTGCTAAAAGAATTTTGAGGTATGTGAGTGGTACACAAAATTTTGGAATTCATTATTCTCCCACTAAACAATTTGAGTTAGTTGGTTACACAGATTCTGATTGGGTTGGTTCAGTGGATGATAGAAAGTCTACATCTGGATATGTTTTTTCACTTGGTTCTGGAGTTGTTTCTTGGAGTAGTAAAAAACAGGCAACAGTGGCTCTTTCTTCAGCAGAAGCGGAATACATGGCAGCATCATCAGCAAGTTCTCAAGCGGTATGGATGAGAAGGATATTGGCAGATCTACATTTGGTTCAGGAGCATCCAACCACCATTTATTGTGATAATAATAGCACTATTTCCATGACAAAGAATCCTGTGTTTCATGCCAGAACGAAACACATAGAGATCCGACATCATTACATCTATGACTTGGTTCAAGATGGACAAGTGGAGTTGCATTTCTGTCCTACATCTATGCAAGTTGCTAATATCTTTACCAAGGCTCTTTCTACAGCAAGTTTTGTGGCCTTGAGAAATCTATTGGGACTCACCCCTATTGACTGGTCTGGTGTGAGATTGAAGACAGAATAAATCATAGTCTTTTTGTTTTAACACAACTCATTAGCTTTGCTTAGAGTTTTGCCTTTAAAGCATAATAAAGTCAAGAGTCATATGTAGTTGTTTCTTCCTAGCAATTTTTTAAGTTTTTATGTCCGGTGGTTCGGTTGGATATGGCATCCGTACTTTAGAATTCAATCTTTCGTGGTTTGAGTTGTTACAATATTTTCCAAACTGGCCCATTTTTTAAGTGAGACGGGTGAAGCGATACTTAATCAGGCCAGAAAGCACACCGGCTTGTTTTGGGAGCGCCAACGCAGGATGCAAGGTCAGCCTTTGGTCCATGATAGATGAGTTTAACTTTGACAACCACCTGAGTCTCATGGAAGCATGATGTAATTCTCCTATAAATAGGGCAATAAATATATTAAAAAAACAAATATCAGAAATATGAAATTGGAATTGGAATCATGAGAAGATAGATGGAAAGGTGTGTACAGAGCGGAGGGTTCATCACCTCACTTGTCAAGATGTTTGAGGTAATGACATCAGAAAAGGAACAATCATGACCGTCAAAGATTTATCTACTACTTTTAACAGGGACCCTCATCCCCGCATTAATGTAATTATATTTATAAGCTATCTCAACTAGTTATCAATGATGAGGATTATATGCGCAGATGATAGAAAGTATGAGCATCTCAGAGAGTTGGAAGGGGCAGAAGAGAGGCTTCAGCTTGTCAAGGCCGATATTCTAGACTATGAATTTGATACAATTTATCCTATGTAAAGGAGTCTTCACACGCTTGCCTTATTATTGAAGATCCCAGATGTCCCTTTTAAACATCATGTGTTGTTTATTCAATTGATTAGCTGATCAATATAGATTCGTAAAAAAATTTACTGTCTAAGAACTTGTCTGCACTGGACTCGGGCTCTCTGCCCTGCAAACTATGTGACATTTAAGCTGGGCACACTTAAATAGTTGATTTTAAATTAATAAGAGATTATTTGATGGATGGGCACAGGGACAAGTGCTGCAGCCGGCTGTGAAGGGCACTCTAAATGTGTTGAAGGCCTGCACCGAATTGGGAGTGAAGCGTGTAGTCCTCACGTGCAGCATCGGTGCCGTTTACCTCGACCCCAACAGGAATCCGCAAGACATAGTCGATGAAGACTGCTGGAGCGACCTTGATTACTGCATCCAAACGAAGGTAATAATAGATGCATTGTTTTAATTTGTTCAAATTATAAGATTTTTTGATAACTGCATTACTATAGATTTGTGATCACTCTTAAGGTCCAATAATGTTAGAGATAGTTAAGATTGTCTAAAAATAAAATAATATTTCTAGAATCTTCTTGTAGCTATTTTTGAAATAATTTTTTTTTTTTTAAAAGAGAGTTGTTGTAAAAGAAGTTTCCAAATTTTAGAATCTTCTAGAAAGCAAGAAGCTTCCAGACTTCAAAGATGTAATAGATATATATGTGCGATTGAGGACAGCTCCTGTACACAGTTTTTTTGAATTAAATATATAGATTTTCAACTTTGTTTTGCCCTGTTTTGCCCTGTTTTTATTTATTTATTACTGCTGTTATGCTTTTTGGGACTGTTTTTACATGGTATCAGAGCTAGATTTAGCTAGATTCAGCTGGAGATTCATCTAGAGGTTCAGCTAGAAATATTGTTAGAGGGTTTTGCTGCAGGAAAATATATTGCTGGAAATAGTTTGTTTGTAGGGCTGATATATTTTTGGAGTGATATTTGGTTGTAGGGCTGTTATATTGTTGGAGTATTGCTAGATTTGTTTGAAAGCTAATTTTTTTGCTAACATGGGTTCTTCAAATGAAGTTTTTCCTATCTTTGATGGAAGTGGTTTTGCAGATTGGAAGATTGCAGTCAAGAATGCTCTAAGAGAGAAGGCTTTATGGAGGATAGTAAATAAAGAAATTGGGGAACCTCAACAAAATGATAGAGAAAAGGAGATGTGGAAATGCAAGTTGGAGCAAGCTAGAGGTATTATTGGTAAAGCTTTGAGCCCCAATCTAAATAGAAGATTTGTTGATGTTGATAATCCAATAGAGCTGTGGGAGACTTTAGAAAAGGATTATAAAGATGCAGAAATTGCTAGCATATTTAGTATTGAAGAAAAATTGATGAATTTAGATCCATCTGATTTTGAAAAAATGTCTGATTACTTCAATGAAGTTACTTTTTTAAATGCTCAGCTAAAAAAATAGGTGCTGAATATGCAAAAAAAGATTTTCAGTTGATTGCAATGGTTGAAAGTAAGCTTCCCCAGCCATATAAAGTATTTAAGGAATCAAGGAAAAGGGTTCTTCAACTAAATCCCAATACCCCCCAGCAAACTTTTGATCAATTTTGCAAGTCTATTTTAGATGAAGAAGTTCAACTTATTAAAGAAGGGCATATTAAGAAGAATCATGCATATACAGCCAAAAGTAAATTTTTTAGAAATGATGGAAAAAAGAATTGGAAAGGAAATAATAAATTTTGAAATAATGAAGGTTCTAACCATTTTTCTAGAAATGATGGTGCAGAAAAGCAAGCTGGAAGAAAGCCCATTATTTGCAAGTATTGTGGGGGTGAGAATCACATGGAGAAATTTTGTTTGAAGAAGAGGGACAATAAAAGGCAGCAATATAAGCCCAAGCAAGAAAGGTTTAAGGATGGAAAGAAGGATAAACATAGTTTCATAGCTATCTCTTTAAAAAGGCAAGAGAAATCAAATGAGGAGGTAATTGCTACACCCAAGAGTAAATCTAGTTTTAAGGGGGGATACTTTGCTTCAGATTCTAATAAAGAATGGATTTTAGATTCAGGGGCATCATCTCACATGACTGGGGATAGATCTTTGTTTATTGATTTTTATGAAGGGAAGAATTCAGATCAAGAAATTTCTATTGGCAATAAAATGAAACTTCCAGTTTTAGGAACAGGAACTGTTAATGTAACAAATGGGTCTTTGAAAAATGTTTTACTAGTTGAAGGATTGGGGGTGAATCTTATTTCAGTATACAAAATAGTTCAAGCTAGATATGAGTTTGTTGTCACTGTTGATCAAGTTATTGTTAGAGATAGAAAAAACCCAAGCAATATAATTGCTATTGGTAGAGTTGACCATGAAGAGAATCTATTTAAATTTGTGGGGTTTGTTGATGATAAATATACACTCTCTCATGCTTTTATTGCTCAGACTGATTATATGTCACAACTTTGGCATGCTAGACTTGGACACTTAAATTATAGAAAATTACAAGATATGGTTAGAATGGATATGGTTAGAGGATTAACAAAAATTTCAGCTTGTGAAGGTGTGTGCGAAGGTTGTGTGTTAGGGAAACATCATCGAGATCCTTTTGATTCAGGTAAAGCATGGAGAGCTAATCATCCACTGCAACTCATTCATAGTGATTTATGTGAACCAGGATATCCTTCACTTTCAGGTGCCAGGTACCTCCTCACTTTTATTGATGATTATAGCAGGAGAGTATGGGTTTATTTTCTTGAAAGGAAAAAAGAAGTGTTTGAAGTTTTTCAAAAGTTTAAGGCATTAGTTGAAAATCAAAGTGGCAAAAGAATTAAATGCTTAAGGACGGATAATGGGGGTGAATATTGCAATTATGCATTTGAGTCATTTTGTGAAAATTATGGTATTAAGGTACAAAGAACAGTTCCTTATACTCCTCAACAAAATGGGGTGGCTGAACGAATGAATAGAACTCTTTTAGAAATGGCTCGTTGTATGTTGCATTTTAAAAGTTTGCATAATAAATTTTGGGGTTTGGCTATTTCTTGTGCTGCACATATTATAAATAGAATCCCCACCAAATCTCTCACAAATATCACCCCTGAAGAAGCATGGAGTGGTAAGAAACCTCACATTGGATATTTTAAAGTATTTGGGTGTATTGCTTGGGCACACATTCCTAATGCAAAAAGGGAAAAGTTAGAACTAAAGAGTCATAAGTGTTTGTTTATGGGTTATAGTGAAGAATCAAAGGCTTACAGGTTATATAATTTGACAACAAATAAGGTATTTGTTAGTAGAGATGTGAAGTTTGATGAGCATTCACAACTTACAGCCACTCCCTCTCACTCTACAACAACAAATGCTTCTTATTTTTCAGATATTTTAGAAAGAAATGGAGACTACATTGATGAGGATGAGTTGTGCACTTCTACAAATGATGAAAATACTAGTGAAAATGAAACAACTAATGCTTGTAATCAGACATTTTCTGCAGGTAGTGATGATGAAGAAGATGACTTTTCAGCTAGACAAAAGACAAGGAGTGTTGAAGAAATATATAGGCAAGGCTCAAAGATCCAAGGGAGGAATGGTAGTGCTCTTATGGCCAAAGTATTACAAGTAAATGACCCAAGATCATATGAGGAAGCTAGAGGGAAGAAAGAATGGGAGCAAGCTATGGAAGAAGAATATGATGCTTTGGTGAAAAGTAAAACTTGGGAACTTGTGCCACTTCCCAAAGGTAAGAATGTAATTGGTTGCAAATGGGTTTATAAAACAAAATTTAAATCAGATGGTGCTATAGAAAAATTTAAAGCTAGATTGGTTGCTAAGGGATTTAATCAAAAAGAGGGTGTTGATTATGAAGAAACTTTTGCTCCTGTCATTAAAATGAATACAGTTAGAATTATTCTTTCTTTGGCTGCAAGTCTTGGGTGGCATATTCATCAAATGGATGTAAAAAATGCTTTCTTAAATGGAGATTTATATGAAGAAATATATATGGATCAGCCACCAGGTTTTGTAGATCAGCAACATCCTAATCTTGTTTGCAGATTAAAGAAGTCACTTTATGGGCTTAAACAAGCACCAAGAGCATGGAATGAGAAGATTGACAGGGATTTTCAGCTTCATGGGTTTCAAAAATGCAAATCAGATCCAAATCTTTATGTGAAGAGAGTGCAAAATAAAATTATTCTTGTTGCAGTTTATGTGGATGATTTACTCATAGCTGGACCAAATATTGGGTTAATTAATGATTTGAAATCAGATCTTAAAGGGGCATTTCATATGAGTGATTTGGGTGAACTAAATTATTTTCTTGGCTTGCAAATTAGTAGGCTTCATGATGGGTTATTTATCTCTCAAGCAAAATATGTTTTGGATCTTTTAGAAAAATTTAACATGCTTGAATGTAAGCCAGCCCCTACTCCTTTTCAATTTGGAATTAAGCTTACTAAGGAATGTACTTCCAAGAAGGTGGATGCTACTTTATATAGACAACTTGTTGGTAGCTTGGTTTATCTAACACATTCTAGACCAAACATTTGTTTTGTAGTCAATATGGTATCTAGATTTATGCAGGAACCAAAAGAAAGCCATTGGTTGGCTGCCAAAAGAATTTTGTGATACATTCGTGGAACCATTTACTATGGTATACATTATAGTTACAAGTCCTTAGTTTCTTTGATTGGTTTTACAGATTTAGACTGGGGAGGTGATATAAATGACAGGAAATCTACTGGTGGTTATATTTTTCAGCTTGGGTTAGGTCCAATTACATGGAGAAACAAAAAAAAAACTACTACATCATTGTCCTCATGTGAAGCAGAATATAGAGCAGCAAAAGAAGCTAGAAAGGAAGCAATTTGGATTCGCAACCTTTTATTTGAGCTTGGTTTTGCATAGAGTTCAGCTACTCCTTTGTATTGTGATAATCAAAGTGCTATCCAAGTTGCAAATAATCCTGTTTTTTATGCTAAAACAAAACACATTGAGATTGATGTTCACTATATTCGGGATCTTGTTCAAGCAAATTTATTAATCTCCAATTTTGTCCAAGTGAAGACCAAGCAACAAACATATTTACTAAGAGTATGCTTGAGGCAAAATTTTTAAAACTACGGGGCATGCTAGGCATGATTGAGATGAACATTAAGGGGGGATAGTAATATAATGTTCTCCTCTCTTTTGATTTTTCTAGCCAATCTTAAGGGGGGATGTTAGAGATAGTTAAGATTGTCTAAAAATAAAATAATATTTCTAGAATCTTCCTGTAGCTGTTTTTGAAATAAAAAACATTTAGAGTTACAAAAGAAGTTTTGATTTTAGAGTCTTAGAAAAATAAGAGCTTCTAGGCTCAAAGATGTAATAGCTATATATATGTGTATTGAAAATAATCACTGCATACGCTTTTTGAATTGAATATATAGATTTTCAACTCTTGTTCCTACCTCGCTTTTGCCCCTATTTTTATTTATTTATTATTGTCAAGCAGGTTTTTGGACTGCTTTTACAAATAATTGTTAAATTTGTTTTCTTGGCTCGAATTGGTATTGCTAATGAAGACAGACAGGAAAGCTGCTGCGGTACGTATAAAGTGAGGAGGTGGGTATGAGTTGATAAGGGCTAATCCCAGACAGGTTGGTCCTCCGCCCACCACTATGAACTTCAGCATCACTATGTTCAAATATTTAATCGTGAGCTAATATTAGACCTAATTCCTTTCTCGCTTTCTCACCCATGCTATGCTATGAGATTAATTGTTTAATTTGGCTTAGGGCCTGCTTAAGACATGTTCTTAACTCAGTTTACGTGGATGTGTTAGATGTGCCGAGCTTATATATTGCCTCTACTTAAAATCACTGGCCTGGGTCGATGTCTCATGAGAAAGAAGCCCTGCAGACAAGAGGAGAGCTCGTGAGGCGTGAAGACAACTCGTTCCTACTACCCACTTCCTACTAAGTATGGATTTTACTATTGCCATTGCCCCTTCCTATTAACTCTCGGCTTATGACACGTATGTGGTTTTCACAATGTCTATATTTTCTTTCTATTTGCTTCATCAGAGAAATTGTATCTCAGAAAATCCAAGGAAAGTGGTATATAAATCAGCAATCAAAAGTTTGTGGGAATTGGGCTCATTTACGCCTCATAAAAGAGCAAGGTTTGATTGACACAAAGAAAGGCCCTCGAGGGACAAGGGATTTCTTCCCTAGCTATGGACAGTGAGAACAAGAATGGCATCACATCCTGCTGCTACCGACATTATCTTTTTTTTTTTTTCAACTGCGGACGTTATTATTCCCACTCAATAGTTGGATACTATAGCATTCCACATCTCACATTTATATTAGACAATGTTCATTACTCTGCATCAAGGCCTCCCAAGAACATATTGTTATTTCTCCAATTACCAGAAAGGAGAGAAATGTATCATTTATGCAATGGTCTATGATTCTTCTTTTCAAACAATTTAAACTGGTTTGTGGGTTGTAATCTTTGCTGCTCTGTTTCATAGCGACATTAACATTTTCCCATAACGTCCATGCATCTTTGGACTATACACATCTACGATAAAAGACCACTTAACTTGAAATAACAGGTGAAAATTATGTCCATGCTTTAGTCAGAGTTTTGAATCTAAACCATAAGACATGCGCACAAGGTCATATTATTTCTTTAAGTCCAATTAGTTGCACAATTATATAATTTCAATGATGGACAATTATACATACAACAAGAGTGATGAGCTTCTAGAAAGTGGTATAGAATAGGTAGTATGCTTGGGTGAAGGGGACCTTCACATAAATAATTTTTTCAAATAATCAAGGAATGTTATGTTCATAAATTGTAGTATTTGTCTAATGTAAAATTGATTTGGCACCTATGAAGCTATTCATAATTTTTCAAGTGGGTTATCCATTATCCAAACAATCCATCGAGATGAGAGTTCCCACCTTTTACACTCCACAATCCCATAACCACCATAAAACGTGTTTGTTTGTGCTTAAGTAGCATCCCCTGTAGAAAAGGACACATAAACGAGGAAAATATATCATGCCATTTATAAATATAAGAACTATCTATTTTGATAGACTACTTAAAGGAACTACACCAATCAAAATGGCTCGTATAGACTTCACTCTTTATATATACTATTGTAAACTTGTTGAAATCCATTCAAGATTTTAAAATCAATGCATCCCAATCTTTTGAACCATTTATTTATAAAAGAAAATCTATGATGTCCAAACATGCATTCCATCACAAAAAAGTCAATGATAAAATCTAGCACATGGGAGCTAGAGACTCTTGGTGAAGTGAAATAGATAACTACCTCTTTAAAGAGAAGCCTCAACACCTATAGCTAGTATGTCATATTGAAAGGTAAGATAAAATAAAACTCTCTCCCTAGAAAACATAAATTAAAACTATTAATCCAAAATGTGATATATTAAGAAAGAGTGCTTCCTAACTCTCTTGACTATGTTTCTATGTTCTATACAATTGCAAGAGACCTAGTTAAAAGAGATGGGTGATTTGAGCAACCCAACCACTCCCAAAGTATATTTGTCTAATCTACATAGAGAAATGCACAACATCTCGTGCCCATCAACATCATAAAATTGCAAAAGACTACAAACAATGAATTTATGAGTAAGCTAACACTACAAACAATTGAGAATATTAGTGAATTATACATGACGATATAGACATTTGACATTTTCAATTTGATCACGCTAAGGTAACAAAGGGACTTTGCAGCTCACATGAATTTTGATAAATGACTTGGTGGCATGTACCAAATAATGGGGGTGAAAAGGTTAAAATTTGTTGATGTTAAAAATACAAAAAATAAAATGATAGCAGAGGGAATAGACAGTTGGCATGAAGGTTCGAGGGTGAATTTAGTGACTTAGAAAGCGCTAGGAAGGGCAATTGGCGCATTATAAAAATGAGGACGTGGGTTTGAGTTTGGCTGAATATTCTCTCCAAAAGCCGCCCCTTAATTGAGTGAGACGATGAAGTGTATACTTAACTGTGCCGTAATTAGTTATTTTTGTCAATTATATAATACACATTGATATTAATTATATAATATTTATATTAAACTCCTTTTCTAATTATATCAATTATATAATATATGTGTCCATACATGATAAAAGGAACATTGCATTATAATCAATGAAATCCACTTGATAATTAAAGAGTTGTTTGTTGGTTAATGATATATTTAATAATCTCCTATATTTAATATGTGTATTAAATAATCTATATTTTAACACTATTTATTTTAATTTTATAATTGTTTATTATACTTTATCACTAGCTATTTTTCTATCTTTTCAATTTATCTCTCCAGCCCATGCTTTGTTTTTTTGCCCTCACCCCTCCTCCCCCTTACTCTTCTTAAGGCCAATTCTGCAATCTGGTTCATCACTCTCTTCTTCGTGATGATGAATCACTGAGTGTGATTTGGAATATTGATATGAAAAGAACATGCATAGTTGAATCCTTAAACATTCATACTATTCTTCATGGACTGTGAAAAAATTATACCTACTAATCTAAAGAATTCAAATATCTCACTCCGTTAATTTACTATTTCTACCTACAATTGCTTAATTAGTGCATAACATATGCAATATGTCAACATAAATTAGCATTGTCAATTAGTTTTTGGAATCCTTCTATGTGCCAAAAACCCATGTGCACTTCTTTTCTGAACACTTCCTCAAATGTGTAACTACATTTGAGGAAGTGTTCAGGCAAGAGAAAATCGCCATTAGTTCCCAATATTCACTAATAGGCACAAACCATTTTAACCACATGTATGTCATTATCATTTTTAAATTTACTTCACAATGTTGTGATCAATTCCTATTCTGTGAAGCAAATGTTGAAGATGAACTCAAGTAGACATATATTCTTTGAATTTTTTTACATTAATATGGTAACTTTGTTGAATCATCCTCCAAACTATTGCTTTATCCTCCTTTGATTCTTCTATTCTATGTCTATATTTTTAATCTTTCCATTTAAATTCATACATGCAAATGATTATAGCACGTCACGAAGTAG
>VDFB02087402.1:0-25211 GCA_007258455.2 Sequoia sempervirens | reverse complement strand
TAATGTATGTGAAATGGTCCATGAAATTGTACGCCCCGTCTTAATAACCTAAGAACGTTGCAATTGTGTTATATAGGTGTAATAATTTTTTTTTAAAGTATTAATATTATGTTAATTAATTGCATACATTCTTAGGTTAAACGACGTTACACTACTTTGAGTTTTCCATAAGCGACTTAAGTATTTCGCATTGCACTTATTAAATCATAATCATAAAGTAAACATTGCAATAATAATAAATTTTCCATTCAAGATATAATAAAGTACAAACATGTTTTCTTACATTGCATTGATATGATATTACAATACTCATCCATCTAATGAGGTAGTTCAAATAACAAATACTTTTACAATTACATTGATCACCTCTTATACAAATGAGGGATGTTTTCAAATACATGTTTACAATATACAATGATGTAAATATAGAAGAAATCCATATGCGAGCTCTCCATCCATGAAGCTCTCAATGCTACGATCATACTGGGGACCCAATAGAATAAGGTGCACGTTCCACCCAACCATGTGGTACCCGTAGGTCCACCCCCCGTGCTAGGAGATAGTAATAAGGCTACCTAGACCTAATCTACTAACCCTAGACACTAGTACATACAAACTATTGGTTACATTGCTTCCAGATTTTGACAATTGATTTGAAACACAAACTCGAGGTTGACTATTATTTTAGGTGGAGTGTCATCACAACGATGCAATGGTTACCCTGGTGTTTCTTCCTAGGTTCTGGCCCCCAATCCTTGGGTTACCCTAGTAACCTCTTACGAAACCCGGCCCCTATTGCATATTGTTGTGAAATCGAATGTCTCTTAAGGAAACGAGACAATTATTTTCCATTCTAGGCCTTCTCATCTTATACTCATGACTGAAGTAGCTCAAGAGTCATAAGCGAGGCAAAAAATCTTGTTAAATGTTTTATTCTATCTATTGTCATTTAGTTATCACTGAGTTACTAACTACTTGTAAGTTACCCTGACACCACTTTGTGTGTCGGCCCTTACAAATAGCCACTCCCCTAAACATAACCAGGGTTTTCTAAATTTTCATAACTAGGGTTTTACCAAATGCACAATTTACATCTCACAATGACAAATAAATCATAACAATATCAAACACCATATTTAACTCTTGTACAAACCCAAGTCAACAAGAAACGCTTTTGAAACAATAATACCCCTTTAAACCCAATTGATCTGGAAGACTTGATTTGTTTTAGAGACTTTTCCCAAATTTTCCCAATCACAGAAGGAAATAAAATAATTTAAAGCAAATGGGAATACACATCTATCATTTGGATATTCTAAATCCTTATGTAAGAGTTTGAATGAAGCATATTTGTAAATCGCTTAAATAAAAGATTAATTTAAAAAATAATAAATGTAACTGTTTCTTTCATATCACTCTTCTAATTTCCTCAATTTTACATATAATCATATAAGATACTTTCACAATTCCAATATTTTTTTTTTATGAATATAAACATCTAAACATCAAACACATTTAATTAAATATTTTTACAACCTTAACAAATATTTATATATAAACATCTAAACAAATGTAAATATATAAATAATATTATAAAAATAATATATTCATAATTACATATTTATTCTTCTAATAATTCCATATAACTAAAATGATATTTCTTGTACAATATTATAATTATATATATTATAATTATATATATATATATATAAATAATTATAATTCACAAATTTAAAATACAGTTAAATCGGATTTCATAACATTATAAAATAATCCGCATTAAGTTTATAAATATCGAATTCATCAATGAATACAGGGTAGGGTTTTTAAAATAACTACACACAGTGGTGGCTATGTCCACAGCCTACCCCGTATGGGGAGGCGGCGGTGAGACAGCGGCCGCTGCCTGTAAGGGCAGCGTCGGCTGCCTCACAGCCGTCGCCCCCATATGGGACGGCTGTGGGCAAACCCCACGCCTCCCTTATATCAATAATTCCACAATAAACAATAAAATTTAACAATTAAAAACTCTGGTAAATATATGAATTCCGATCTGCAAATTTCCAATTCTTTTTAATGACGGAATTTGCTATGACTTCCGTACGGTTTTTTTACAATCAATAAAATAATTCACTATTTTATATATGTATATATATATGCATAAATATATATATATAATATATATTTATGTGTATATATATATATATACAATAACAAATATCACTGTATCTGTACACAGGAAATGGAAGGAATATTTTTTTTTTTCTGATAAAATTGATTTTCAGAATATGAAATACAGAATAATAACAGTGGTTTTCAAATAAAAACAATTCTTTTTCAGCATGATTTTCCAAAAATTTCTTTTCTCAAAATAACTAAGAACAAATATTTTAAACTGTTTCTTTAAAATTTTCCTTCAATATTTTCCCAAATCTTGAATTCTTGAAACTCAAATAGCTAACAGAAAGTTTTTACAAAAGAAATCAAATAAAAACAAGAGAAATACCTAATTCCCTGTGTTTGAAGATCTAGCTGTTGGAGTGTAACCTCTGTAGAAAGCAAATCCCAAAAGCTTCTCCAAGAAAATCCCGAGATCCACAAAATATCCAACCAAACAAATCTTCCAGACAAGAAATCTTCCACAAATATACAACCTCAGAGGAAATACAAATCCTCTCAGAAAATAAATTTTAAAACACAGCAAGAATTTTTTTTTTTTTTTTGCCAAAAGCTTTGATAATTTCCCGTGAGAAAATTGAATAGCCTCCTGTCAATTTTTCCCGAGATCCAAAATAACCTCCGTAAAATTTTTCAACAACCCCAATGTAATTATGGCACTCACACACATGTCGAGAAGTTGTTGAGAAAATATCTTCTCCACTTCTCGGCAATTTTGCCAATTAAATTTGCATGCAATTTTCAATTTATTTAATTTAAACTTTTACAAATCAATTTTCATGCATTTTATTTTAAATACTAAAAATCAATTTTCAATCACAATTTAATTTACAAGCATTTTATTTTATTTTCTAATTCACATGCATATTTTATTTTATTCTATTTATTTTTAATTCTTTTAAATACAATATAATTTACACACTTAATATTTTAACTTAATTAATTAATTTATTTAATTAAAATAGTTAAATCTTTTTAAAGACCAACTATTTAACCAAATAAGCTAACTAATATATTAAATTATCAAGTAGGTAAATTTCAATCATATTTAAATTTTAATTAAATAACAATAATTAAAACACAATAACTAACATTAAAATTAACCAATATTTACCTTTTCAAAACGTTTTAACCAGATAGAAAATACAAGACGACCCTATAACTCAAAACTGAAAACTGACAATGTACTAAGACTAAGGTTAAAGACTGGACTAGATAAACCTAACTACTATCTCTCGTTCAACATTTCCGTTGAGTCTTGACACGCTCAGACCTGATTACATAGGTGGAGTCGGTGTCACGTACCTGCAAATCCTGCAACCAAACAAATAACGTGCATACATGTATATATATAAAAAGCATTAAGCAGACACACCGTGCGAAGAAAATCACAGATATCGTGTAGCACTGCAAGGAGCTATGCATGACTGCTCTCCTACACCAATACACCTACAGAAAATTGACCAAATAAATGTTGTTAGTCCATCATAAGCATGTGCATATCCATAAACAATTGAAAATAAACATCTACACTAAATCATATCATGCCTGAAAACAATAATCATCAAACAAGTAACATCATGTCACAGAATAATCCACCATCACTCAAAACCAGCGATCAAAGTATCCAACAAAACATCATAGGTCTAATAGTATGAGAAAGTATCAACAGAAAGCATAAGCATAAACGGAGGGGTACTTGCTAAAATAATATGTCTAAAATGTATATGTCGTGTCCAACACACAGTATTTAAATAAAACTAGAGATCTATAGTCCATAAAATTTAAAACCATCTAACTATCAAGGCGATCAGTCAAATCAAGTCTCCTTTTTGTTCCATGTGGACTAGATGTACCCACATCATGTTGTAAAAGAGTACAAGAAATTTGAAATTAGATTGAAAGTTATTTAGAAATTTTGATATAATTAAACATATGAACTTGAAAATATAAACTCAAGATAAAAATAATTTTAATTAAATATCTAGTAAATATAGTAAAAACGATTTTTAGTATATATAAATTACCATATGATCATGTGAATCTACTGGCACATTTTGTTCAAAAGATAGCATAATTGTCACTTGAGAAGATCCAAATGCTTGATCTACTATATCTTGCATATTCATATAAAACAAATTATATATATATATATATATATTTAAAAGACCTAAAAATTATATAGGAGATTTAGTAAAGTTTACAACCTTGAATGATATGACCTCATAATCATGCACCTAAGATTTCTCATGCATAAAAACTGATGATGTCTCAAGTTCTCTCACCATAGGTATCGCATGAACTCCCTGCATATAGATACAATAATGTATAGATCATTCACACATGTAAAAATTCAAATTAAATTAGATCTATGATGTATTTAATTTAACATATCAAACTTTTGAAAGCACACACCTAAGTTGATGATGTCTCAGGAGTGCTCACCACTATAACTTGTGGTTGGTTAGTACTAGGTATCGTATGACCTCCCTGCATCTAGATATAATATATCAATTCACACATGTGTACAAATTCAAATTAATCTAGATATATATTCACACAAATTATATAATAAATATTGGTTCAAGTACCTGTCCAAAAGGTGAGCCCAAATCTACAACACTCAAAATATAGACACGATCATATTAAGATTCAAGCATCGTGTGATCATGCATCTACATTGAACACTTCTTGAATTAATATTATATTATATATATAATTTGATATTATTTACATGAATTTTACACATTTCAAACAAATTATTTAAGTTCAAAAGATGAACATATCTGTGTAGGATGATCTTCAGAATATAGTAAATTCATATATGACTTCGTCCTAGATGCATGTGGGTCACCTGAAGTGGATGCCTAAGTATGCCCATAGCCTGAGTCTCAATGCTCTCTATTGGCCATTTCAGCCACCACATGTGTAGTTTGATGAGTGAGATGTCCTGAAAGAGAATTCAATGCTCCTAATGTCAACAACATCGTCTGTTGCTGAAATGTAGCGGGAACACTAGGAGAAGGAGGAGGAACAATAGGAGCAATCAGAGCACATCACTAAGGATCGACACATGCTCCTAATATAAGTTGGGGCATGCCACTCCCAACTCCCTGAAATGAACTCATATCAAAATAGTTGGGTTTTAAACCCAACTTAAACTAAGCCCATAACTTTCTCAAAAAGTATAGGGGAACCTCACAATTTCCATGTGGTGGACTATCAAACACCATCCACCATCTATCCCAAAAAATTGCATATCCGCGGGTGCCTAAACCATAAAATTGAAATTCATTTTTTGGTGGGTGGAATTGATTTGTTTGTTTGGGGGCTAAAAAATGTTGGAAAATGGCTTGTTTGGTAATTTTAAGGTCATTAATTTCTTTATAGGACAATCCATCTACATATAATTGTCTCCTCTCTTCTCTCCATTGATGGAACCTATCTAGGTCTACATCAATAGATAAAAAAAAATCAACAATAGTTTGCATCGAAGATGCAAACCATGCGAGATGGGGGGATTCTAGGCTCATTTTTTATCAGATCTATATTTCCCTAAATCACATTAAGGTTTTCTTTAATGCTCTCTCTTAATTGAGCCTGATCTTAACTACAGGGGGTGGGGGGTTAGGAGGTGGAGAGTGTGGAGGTGTGGGGTTTTGTTGTGGTGGTAGATCTAGATGTATGGGATTTGCAGGTTGTGCATCAGGTATAAAATCCTCTATGTTGAATTCAGGATCCATGTGAACAATGAAATGGCAACTGCATGTTAAACAATTTTCAACAAACTAATTAAATAATGCACACAATTTGAAAGTTATTTAAAAATCACATTGAATGTGCACAAATTAAAAATACATTTCATTTGAAGAAATGTATTCAATTTATAACATTAAAAATTCATAGCATTAAAAATCCATAGCGTGTACACATTAAATTGAGTCCAGTGTGTGGTTGTTAATATGAAGGGTTCGTTGTTACTGCCAACTCTTAGAATGCAACTAAAAATGGAGATAATTGTCACACCAAGGTCATACAATTTTAATAAAATCCTACCTACATTACCTAAAACTAATTATTGAACACCTTTTAGTACTTTTGCAACCCTTCCAAGAAGAATCATCAAGTATATCTAAAATATTCCCACTATAATTTAGATCAATATGTATACTATAATTAAGATACCTAAAATATCTAAGGATGCACTATTACATTTTGTGTACATGGAAAGGGTTCATATGTTGAGTTGTATAAGTGCTTTTGTACATCAAGACTTTCTAGAGGATGACACATTTGTCATAATTCATCTAGGGATTTCATGTTAAACCTTTAATAAATGGGATGAAAATTATAAATAGTTTTGAGTTTAGATCTATATGTGGGAATTTCCCTTGGCTGATAGTGTGGAAATATTAAAGGGATCATATAAGAACTTTTAACTAGAAAAATAGGTACATAAGATACCTCTCAGTGAAAATAGGGAGGTACTTTAATTGTAAGTATGATGGGTAGAAATGAAATTAGGGGGTTTTATTAGAACCCTATGAATGCATGCACTATGTCATTGGTTTATTAATTGAATCCCTTGAAAGAAGGCCATAAAATTATTTTTAGCTCTATCACTTGATAATTAAACTATAGCCAAATTTGATGATATACATTAATTGAAACATGATCAATACTAAGGGGAAAAACAACAAGATTCAAGATAGCTACTCTTACATTTTATGATTTAACCAATCTAAACATAATATACATATATGCAACTACATGTGGCTGATGCATGAAACAAAAATACCCATGCCCAATCATTGAATAAAGAAAACATAAATACTTAAGTCATGTGCAAATATTGATAGCAAGTACATGACCAAATAGAATAAAACCACATGGATTAAGGTAAAGACTTAAGATTTATAAATAAATCACCATCAACATAAACTAGGATTTGGATAAAACATCAAGAATTGAGAGCTCACAAAAGGCTGCGATATCAACAATGAGGCTTCTTTGAATCATTATTGGAAAAATTAAATAAGAAGATTAATAAATAGAGACCGTGAACATGAGGTAAGGAACCAAATTTCTATAGGTTAAAGGACTAAAGAATGAAAAATAAGACACATAGATATATAACTTTGATTTTTCAAATTGGGAGTTAATAGGAGGTTAAAGGGGTTGTTTAAAGTGTCTTCTATTACATATAAAGGTGGAAAAAGAGAAGGAAACCCCACTAATTTAGGTTATTCAAATCAAGAATGACTGTCAAAATGGGTAAATGATGAAAACCATGGAGTTTAATTTGTAAAAATTATACTAGATTCTAAATATTAGGATTATTATTAGACAAGGGTGCTCAATGGAGCTCATAAATATTTCCTATCATTAATTAACTAATTCATCAATAAGTAATATTCTTCTACTTTTATGGCTAGAGCTTTATCTTTTGGGGCGAGGGGAAGTTTACTCATAGGTGTGGTTGTTTCCCAACAAGAGTATATCTATAGAGCTAAGGTATATCAATTGTGAATACATGTATTTATCAAGTATGACATATATAATTTAATTAAATCCGAGGACATAAATTGATTTATCTAAATTTTCAAATTTCACGATAAGAGACACAAGTTCTCTATAGTGGGACAAAGTAGTTAAGAAGAAATAAGTTTAACACTAACATTAATTTATAATCTCATTCATTGTTTTCAAAGCATACTAAAGAAGAATAAAATTAATAGAAGACATTCAAAGGGACACATAGATATATGCTATTGGATATATGCTAGTGATAATTGCAATACAAAATAAACAAAGATGAGCTTGAGCTCTATTCACATATTGAAAATGGCTTCTTTAAGTACAAAGACTTCACTAAATTTTTTAGTTGTAGTGAAATCATATTGGTGTGCATAATTTAATATCATGCAAAAATGGGAGAAATTAGATCTTTACTATATAATTATTTAGAGATTTGATGACATGAAAACATATCTATGTCAAATAAAAAATGCAAGAAACCTCCAAGGAGGGATACTTCTAAAATTATATGAAGTGAAAGCTAAGAACCAATGACAAGGAGGACACAAAATAAAGCAATGGAAGGAGGGAAATTTCCAAATTGAAATTACTCAATGAGCAAGAGCAACATGATCAATCCTAATTAGATCAACCTTATAAATTTATGCTATGATTTGTTGAACTAGTTAAGAAACATCTCCTCATTTCTTAACACAAATGGTTGTTGAAAGTATTGATTGTACTTTCAAGTTGTACTATCTAAAAGGTGAAAATATTAGGGTTTTAGGGTTTAGGGTTTTAGGGTTTACGTCCTTGGATTAAGGGTTTTAGTTTTTAGGTCTATGTTTTTTGGATCCTAGGGGTGATAGGGTAGGGTTGGATGGAACACTCATTGTCCCATGCTCTAGGTCCTTATTCTCAAGAACTCCTAGGTGACTCTCCCACCTTAACCTTTAGGTCCTATCTCAGGTATAGGTACCCCTGGTCCTACTGGCCAACCCCACTATCATCACTCTTCCATTCCACCAAGCCAATCTTGGTGCCTTGCCACTATCTCACCCTTGACCCTTACTCTTCCCTAAACGCCAATTACTCCCAACATTTCGTTAGGTTCTTGCAGGGGTGTAGAGATGTAGTAAAAATCTTCATAGCAACCTATTAGGGTTCTTGATCAATCACTAGACTCCAATTCTCCATCGCTTCCACCAAACCCTCTCCTAGGGTTAGAAAAGGCTACAAGCCCTAGAGCCCCAACTAGGCCTCCTAACCCGAGAAAAATGGAGAGTGTGCCCAAATTCTCCAAATGAATCCAAATATTTTCTTTGGATTCATGGTACCCTTGCCCACAGCTTGAAGATTTTTGGGGTTTGGAGCCTCCACTATCTGTACACTACTCCAACCCTTAACTTAGCAAATTTAGGCTTGTTTTAAGCCAATTTCTGACCTCCTTGAGATCAGTCAGTTTGTTTGCCACTTCCCAGTCTGTGTTAAGCCTCCTTCTTGTTACCAAGCCTCTGCAAGGCAATCCACATCCTCTCCACATCGTGGTTCACTGGGAGATTGGTACCCCTGCAACCTTAGTGCTCTGCACTCTTTGACTGTCCTAGCCGGGCACTGCCAAGCTCACCTAGGAACAGTCTTTTGCCATGGATTCCTGACTCCTAAGGACTCCTACCTCTACCTTATGTACAAACATGGATTCTAGCCTCTGTTTCCAAGAACCCATACACCAGGTATAGGGGAAACACATTCTAGAGCTCCATCTCTGTCGGTCTGGCAGTCAGAACAAAAATTGCAAGAAATGAACTAACCTAACAAAAACAAATGCTTGAACCAATGCAACAAGCTAACTACTGAACTAAGAAATTCCTAAAAAGGAATTACACTACCTACTCTACTCTCAACATCTGATCAAACCATCAATGCATAAATCCAAAACCATAAACCAAAAGATGTTCTTCAATATCACAGTCTTAATTGCACTCCATGAAATTATTACAAATCAAAAACCAACCAACCTTGCTCTCAGCTCGAGCAACTCCTTATAAATCCTCTCCAAGATAGTTACCAATCCCTTGGGTTGGACATTTCCATAATCAAGTGGCAAAAGGTGCAAAATGTCCCATTTTGCCACCTTTGCCAATTATTGCTAACTCCTAAACAACTAAGAAACATGAGTTACAAACTCCCTCCTGATCACTCCTGATCAAGACAAGAAAACACTCTAACTCAAATTCCAATGGTCAACATGGCCTTCTTAGAAAAGAATTTACACTAAATTTATCCTAGACTACCCATAGCCTAGTGTTTCCTAGGTGCTCCTACACCATTCTCCCCCCTCTACACAAACTCTAAGGAATGTTAGGAGAGGGTAATGACACATCTATGCCCTGCCTCTTGAGCTGAGCTTCATCCATCCATGTAGCCTCAGATTCATGCTTATTCCTCCATTTGACAAGATGCTCCATGTATACCTTGTGCCTTGTAGCCTTCTTCACTCTTGACTCCAAGATCTTCTCTGCCTAAGGCTTGTCTTGATTAGGTAAGGATATATTGCTGATGTCCTTGAAGATCTCCTTACTGTTCTAATCCACATCATTGACTGACCCCTTGTACTTGATCAAGTCAGCTATATTGAAAACTGGTGAGATTCCTAAACTGGTAGGTAACTCTAACTTGTATGCATTTTTACCATACTTGGCTAATATCTTGCATGGTCCTACTCTTTTCATTTGCAACTTGGTTGACATTCCCTTCTGCAACCTTGACTTGTTAAGGTGGACCATGACATAGTCTCCTACTGCAAATTGCACATCCTTCCTTGACAAATCTACCTCTCCTTCAACTTTTGTGTAGCCTCGGTGACTGTCTTCTTCACTTGCTCCTGAATCTCTTTCATGGTTTGGCTAAAGTCCTCTGCATGTCCACTTCGCTGTTCCATAGCTCCAAGATCTTTGAGCTCACATATGCCTCTTGGGTGCATCCCATACACAACTTCAAAAGGACTCTTCCCTGTGGTCCGGTTCACACTATCATTGTAAGCGTACTCAGCTTGTGAGATAACCATATCCCATGTCTGTCCATACTCCTTAGTTAGGCACCTTAGAAGGTTACCTAGCACCCTGTTAACCACCTCTGTTTGACCATCGGTCTGAGGATGGTAAGCTGATCCAAATGACAGGTTGGTACCCAATCTACTCCATAGAGTCTTCCAAAAGTGACTCATGAACTTCACATCCCTGTCTGAAACAATGCTCAAAGGCAATCCATGGATCCTTACAACTTCCTTGAAGAAGAGATGAGCTATGTAACTAGCATCATGAATAGTTTTGCAAGGGATAAAATGACTCATTTTGCTAAATCTGTCCACTACTACATAGACACTGTCAAAACCAGTCTTGGTCTTAGGAAGACCTACCACAAAATCCATGCTTACACACTCCCATGGTCTGTTAGGAATGGGTAGGGGTTGATATAGACCAGCATTACTAGCTCCTCCCTTAGCTTTCATACACACAACACATTGTTCCACATACTTTCTAACATCTCTTGCCAACTTAGGCCAGTAATAGAATCTTTCCACTAGTTCTAAAGTCTTGTTGATGCCAAAATGTCCACTAAGACTTCCATTATGCTTTTCCTGAATGAGATTTTCCCTCATTGACCCTCTTGGAACACATAACTGATTTCCTTTAAAAAATAACCCACTTTGCAATGTATACTCTAAGTATTGGCTATGGAAATGGTTCTCAAAGTTAGAACATACCTTATAGACCTCTGAAAATTCATCATCTTCCCCATAGAGATCTTTAAAACTGTCAATCCCTATGCTCTTCACTTGTATCTCTTGCACTGTCAACAACCTCCTACTCAATGCATCTACTACTTTGTTTAGTTGTCCCTTCTTGTGCTTGATGGTGAAGGTAAAAGCTTGGATGTATTCCATCCACTTCAAGTGTCTATTGCTCAACTTCTCTTGGGTATTCATGTAGCTAAGTGTCTGATTGTCGGTAAAGACTACAAATTCCTTAGGTAGAAGGTAATGCCTCCACTTCCTAAGTGGCTGAACCAAAGCATAAAGCTCTAAGTAATAGGTTGAATACGTCTTCTTTGCTTCATTGAGCTTCTCACTAAAGAAGGATATAGGCCTGCCCTCTTGACTTAGTACTCCTCCATTTGCCACTCCACTTGCGTCACATTCAATAGTGAACAATTTGTCAAAACTAGGTAATAAGAGAATAGGTTGAGTTGCCACCTCTTGTTTCAGTTTCTCAAACCCTTTCTCAGCTTATTGAGTCCACACAAACTTAGTTTTTAAACTACCCTTGATTGTATCTAGGACTGGTGCACATATACCACTAAATTTTCTTATAAACTTCCTATAAAATTGAGCCAATCCACGAAAACTTTACCTTTGTCCCCGTGGTTGGTGTAGCCAATTTTAGGATGGCTTCCACTGCTTGATCCATCTTCAATGATCCTGATACTAAAACTCCAAAATATACAAGTTCTTTCTCTCAAAGAACTCACACTTCTAGATTGATTGCCAACTTCTCCTCCTTGCAACCTCTTCTAAGAACCAACTCCACATGTTTTAAATTCTCTTCTGTTGTCTTGCTGAATATGAGGATGTCATCAAGATACACTACCACAAATATCCCTGTAAAGTCTTTAAGTACTTCATTCATGAGCCTCATGAATGTGCTAGGGGCATTAGAGATGCCAAATGGGATCACTCTCCATTCATATAACCCATCATTTTTCTTAAATGCTATCTTCCACTCATCACCATCCTTAATTCTGATATGATGGTATCCACTCTTGAGATCCAACTTTGTGTAGTATTGAGCTCCTCCAAGACAATCCATTAAGTCTTCAATTCTAGGAATAGGGAACCCATACCTAATGGTGATCCTATTTATTGCTCTAGAATCAGTGCATAACCTCCACTTACCTCCTTTCTTGGTTGTCAAGACTAATACAAGATCAAGACATGGATGATGCTTTTCCTTGAATCAATCCTGATCCAAAAACTCTGCACTTCCTAGCCACTTCTAGAGTCTCCGATCCAAAGGTGTTTATGTTGCTTTGTTAGGAAATGAGGCTCTAGGTATGAAGTCAATTTGATGAATTATGTCTCTCTTTGGTGGTAGAGTTGCAGGTGCACCATCACTTACAATGTCCTTGAACTGATCCAACAACTTTAGGATTGCTCCGGGTATGACTGTCTTTTCATCCTTGTCTTCTTCTTTAGGTTGTAACATAACCACATATCCTTCACCCCCTTGATGTAGGTTGTTAAGGAACTCCTTTCCACTACTCAACATGACACTTGGTGTCTTTGACTGTCCCTCTTCTTCTTCTGACAGTGACTACAACTTGAAAGTCTTCCCATCCTTCTTGAAGGAAATGCTATTCTCTTTCCCATCATACATGGCACTTCTATCATGCTGCCATGGTCTTCCCAATAGTAGATGGCATGCATCCATGGGTAAAACATCACAAACTAACTTATCCTTATACCCTCCAATGGAAAACTCCACCATTACTTGCTCATTCACAAGAACACGCTGCCCTTTGTTGAGCCATGTTACCTTGTAGGGGTTAGTGTGGGGTACCTTTTTCATTTTCAGTTTCATTACTACTTCTTCTAAGATGATATTGTCTGTTGAACCTGAATCTATAATGACCTTGCATACTTTACCAAGTATCTTGCACTTCACTCTAAATAGAGCTCTTCTTTGTTTTGGTTCTTCCTTGACCAGTTGTCTGATCAACACTCTTCTAAACATTAGATTCTCTCCCATCCTTTATCTAATGTGATCAATTTTAGGTGATTCTAGGAATCATGGTGTCCCCTGCATGCTTCACCTCTCCTCATTGCTTGATGAAGATGCTTTCTCCGACACCTATAAAACCGGGTGTCCAACTGACTAATAAAGAGAATATTTCATAGTGGCAAAGTATGAACTACCGCCTCCCCGCCTCCTCTTCCTCGCTTAGTTCTCCTCGCAGGTCCTCTACCTCATTATATCCCTCCTCCTCGAAGGTGCCCACTGCCTGTGTGAGTTTAGACTCTCCCTCGATTTTGCCCGCCTCTACCTTGGTATCCACCTCTATGTCCCTCTTTGATTCTCTCGGGCTATTTCTACCTTGAAGCTCGTTTTGTTTTCTCTTGCTTCTTTCTCAATCTTATAGCCAATTATTGATAAATATTAGTGTACCATCTTTGGGACTTAGAAGAGTCATTCCTCTTGAATGTTCCACTAAACCGCAGGTATCTAGCCACCTTGAGACTTCCTAATCAGTCATTATTAGACCTCATACAAATTTTTTGAAACTCCTTAGTATAAGAATTCACATCTTGGTCTCTTTGTCTCAAGCTCTGTCTTTTCTTATGCAACTGAATTTCATAATCATCTGGCATGTATGCTTCTCTCACTTTGGAAACCATTCCCTTCCAAGTGGAAATAGGTTTCTTGCCTTCCTTTTCCCTCTCTGTTTGAATGGACTTCCACCATGTCAAGGGAGAACCCCTCAATCTTGATTTGGCCACTACCTTTTGTGCCCTGCTGACTCCATCACATTCAAAATGGTTTTCCATTCCCTCTATCCAATCCATGACTAGATCAGCTTCCATTTTCCCACTAAACAATGGTATGCCTTCAAGTTCTTTTCCACTCAAAGCCTTCAATGCCTTCAAGAAAGGCTTTTCTTGCAAAACAGGGTCAAGTTCAAGGATCTTTTCTTCCTCTGCAACCTCTTCTCTGTCCCTCTTCAAATTGCACACCTCACTGCTTGCTCAAGCAATTATTCTTTCCCTCAATAGTTTATTGTCTTCCCTCTCTGCCTTCAACCATCTTGGCCAATTCTGCATTTGTCACCAAGGATGGCAGAATCACCGACTCAACCTCGACATATATTAACCCATCCCCAAATCTTTACTTACCTGACACTCAACTGACAGGGTAGGCCGAAGGAAAACACCTAATATCCCAATGCCTGGTCCTTGTTCTCAAGAACTCCTAGGTGACTCTCCCACCTTAACCTTTAGGTCCTATCTCAGGTATAGGTACCCCTGGTCCTACTAGCCAACCCCACTATCATCACTCTTCCATTCTACCAAGCCAATCTTGGTGCCTTGCCACTATCTCACCCTTGACCCTTACTCTTCCCTAAAGGCCAATTACTCCCAACATTCTGTTAGGTTCTTGCAGGGGTGTAGAGATGTAGTAAAAAGCTTCATAGCAACCTATTAGGGTTATTGATCAATCACTAGACTCCAATTCTCCATCGCTTCCACCAAACCCTCTCCTAGGGTTAGAAAAGGCTACAAGCCCTAGAGCCCCAACTAGGCCTCCTAACCTGAGAAAAATGGAGAGTGTGCCCAAATTCTCCAAATGAATCCAAATATTTTCTTGGGATTCGTGGTACCCTTTCCCACACCTTCAAGATTTTTTGGGTTTGGAGCTTCCACTGTCCGTACACTGCTCCAACCCTTAACTTAGCAAATTTAGGCTTGTTTTAAGCCAGTTTCTGACCTCCTTGAGAACAGTCAGTTTGTTTGCCGCTTCCCGATCTGTGTTTAGCCTCCTTCTTGTTACCAAGCCTCTGCAAGGCAATCCACATCCTCTCCACACCGTGGTTCACCAGGAGATTGGCACCCCTGCAAACTTAGTGCTCTGCACTCTTTGACTGTCCTAGCCGGGCACTGCCAAGCTCGCCTAGGAACAGTCTTTTGCCATGGATTCCTGACTCCTAAGGACTCCTACCTCTACCTTATGTACAAACATGGAGTCTAGCCTCTGTTTCCAAGAACCCATACACCAGGTATAGGGGAAACACGGTCTAGAGCTCCATCTCTGCTGGTCTGACAGTCAGAACAAAAATTGCAAGAAATGAATTAACCTAACAAAAACAAATGCTTGAACCGATGCAACAAGCTAACTACTGAACTAAGCAATGCCTGAAAAGGAATTACACTACCTACTCTACTCTCAACATCTGATCAAACCATCAATGCATAAATCCAAAACCATAAACCAGAAGATGTTCTTCAATATCACAGTCTTAATTGCACTCCATGAAAATATTACAAATCAAAAACCAACCAACCTTGCTCTCAGCTCGAGCAACTCCTTATAACTCCTCTCCAAGGTAGTTACCAATCCCTTGGGTCGGACATTTCCATAATCAAGTGGCAAAAGGTGCAAAATGTCCCATTTTGCCACCTTTGCCAATTATTGCTAACTCCTAAACAACTAAGAAACATGAGTTACAAACTCCCTCCTGATCACTCCTGATCAAGACAAGAAAACACTCTAACTCAAATTCCAATGGTCAACATGACCTTCTTAGAAAAGCATTTACACTAAATTTATCCTAGACTACCCATAGCCTAGTGTTTCCTAGGTGCTCCTACACCACTAGGGTTTAGGTTTTATTTCAAGCAATGTCCAATTTAGGTTTAGTTTTTATGGTTTTCGATTTACAGTTTAAAGTTTTTTGTTTCTTTGATTTTTTTGTTTTTTAAATGCAATTTAAAAACTATAAAATATTGAACTAAAACAAACTAAACAAATGAAAACTAAATAACAATTACAAAACATAAATGCAAGATATAAAGCAAAAAAATGGTAGAATTCAACCAACCTGGAGGTCGCCGAGGTTGGTTGTGTCGATGGGAGGAGGTGGCAGTGAAAAATTGCTTGAATTAGGCCCTTTGAAATGAGTACACGATCTTCCTTCTCCCTTAGGTGCACAACTAAAATTGGCTATGAAAATGAATCACACAGTCATTTATTTTAAAAAATAAATAGCTTTGTGAAATGCGTACCTGAATCTAAACGCATACGCATTCGAATTTAGGCTTAGGTACCTAATCCATAACGCGTACACATTTTTTAAAACGTGTATACGTTTCTTGCATTTTTTTTGTTTTGGATGAAACTTCCCCTCTTCGTGGAACCAACTTCTTGCTTTTACCCACATGTTGAGAAAAAGGGTGAAGGAAACATGAAATGAAACCTAAGACTAAAAAGGTGATGCACCAATATTGATTTTAATCTAACCCATACTACTTTTTGGACACAAAATATGATCAACAGTTTAAACCACAACATACACAACTCAAAATTTCATGTCTTTACAAAAGTGTTTCATAACTAGGTTCAATATGTCAAGGATAGTGTTTAGAAGGAGCTAAAAATATTGTCACAAATCAAACTCTATCCTTAGCTGGTTAAACACAAGTCATGACCTACAAAATACATAATTTTTACATAAAGGCAATAAAAATAGGATAGAAATCAAGGGGAAAATGATATCACTACAAGATTACATCAACCATCTTGAAGAAATTTTCACAATGAAACAAATCTAAGAAGGTAAAAAGCTTATCTTTATTGATCAAAATATATTTTACAAACTACATAGAAGTTTGAAAATGAGTTACAATTTTGTCCTAGCTTGAAAGAACCTTAAAAAAAGTTACAATTTATAGTAGTTAAGAATAGCTAGAATTGAATGAAAATCTTTCCTTAAGCCTCCTTTTAAGCTACTTAACAACTTGCTAGATATTAGGAGCATGTTTTGAGACATGAAAGATAAGTGTTCACATAATTTTTGCTAGGTAAAACCTTCTTGGGTGTCCAAAATTATTATCCCTACTTTCCAATCCCCTAAAATGCCCCATGATAGCGTTTGAATGAAGAAAACTTATTTCTTTGACCTTATCTATCAGCCAAGACAACTTGAACAACTCCTAGATGCTTGGAGATGCCTCAAACTGAGTCAAACTACCCTATATTCTCTCCATTTATTTTGCAGCTCACCAAAATCATCCTAAATGCTCTCCAATTGTTTATAAATGCATGGAAATAAGATATAATTTCTCATTAAACTCTCAACTGCTGAAGCTTCCTTAATCTTGCTAATAGGACAAGTGGGAGAAGGTTTGGAATAGCTAAAAGTCTCCTAGGAGGGCATAGGTTATTCTTTTTGGGACAAGTATTTGACACTTGTTTCATTTATGAAGGCTTCTTTACCTTTGCACTCTCAACAACCTCAATCACTGATGGTCTTCATTGCATGCCAAGTTACTATGATGTAGTTGTGACATACTATATGGGACTGTATTGTGAGGTTTTGAATGGTTATACTATGTTCTTGATGACTGCCAGATCTTGAAAATGTTACTTCCATCTAGGTCTACCATCTTATGACTATCCTAAACAAATCTTTGACACTTGGTGATAGGCCTCTTCTTTGTCTTCATGACCTTTTAGCCTTCATGAACTTTTAGCTTGAGTTTATCCTTTGTTCATGCTACCAAAGACTATCATATAATCTTTGCTATCTTGTCATGTGTTTTTATAGACTACCTTCACTTTTCAGGGTGAAGTCCCTTTAAACATTGCATAAATCTCATGTTTGTATTGTTTGATCTATCTCTTTGAACCTTTACATACCAAACTTGCATAAAATATCTATTTTGATCATATCCTATAATTATAGCATTCTATGCGATCACATTCCTTTAAGACATTTTATCAAACAATGCCCATGCCTTCTTGATACTCCAACACTATCCTCTTAACTTGGTTTTGATAGTCAATCATTTTGACTTTCCTATCTATATCAATTCTATCCATTTTTGAGGTTTGTGACACATTCTTTGTTCACTGTCATGATTTTTTCCACCATGCATGAAGACCTTGGAAATATGGAAATTGTCCTCTTCATCAATCACAAAAGTGCTCCTTTTATAGTTTGGTGGCAACCTTACATTTACTTTCCAATCCCCTAAAATGCCCCATGATAGCATTTGAATGAAGAAAACTTATTGCTTTGACCTTATCTATCAGCCAAGACAACTTGAACAACTCCTAGATGCTTGGAGATTCCTCAAACTGAGTCAAACTACCCTATATTCTCTCCATCTATTTTTCAACTCACCAAAATCATCCTAAATGCTCTTCAATTATTTATAAATGCATGGAAATAAGATTCAATTGCTCATTAAACTCTCAATTGTTGAAGCTTCCTTAATCTTGCTAATAGGACAAGTGGGAGAAGGTTTGGAAAAGTCAAAAGTCTCCTAGGAGGGCATAGGTTATTCTTTTTGGGACAAGTATTTGACACTTGTTTCATTTATGAAGGCTTCTTTACCTTTACACTCTCAACAACCTCAATCACTATTGGTCTTCATTGCATGCCAAGTTACTATGATGTAGTTGTGACATACTATATGGGACTGTATTGTGAGGTTTTGAATGGTTATACTATGTTCTTGATGATCGCCAGATCTTGAAAATGTTACTTCCATCTAGGTCTGCCATCTTATGACTATCCTAAGAAAATCTTTGACACTTGGTGATAGGCCTCTTCTTTGTCTTCATGAGCTTTTAGCCTTCATGAACTTTCAGCTTGTAGGTTATCCTTTGTTCATGCTTCCAAAGGGACTATCATATAATCTTTGCTATACTGTCATGTGTTTTTATAGACTACCTTCACTTTTCAAGAAAAAGTCCTTCAATATTGCATAAATCTATCATCCTTGTGTGTTTGATCTGTCTCTTTGAACCTTTACATACCAAACTTGCATAGAATATCTATTTTGATCATATCCTATAATTATAGAATTCTATAAGATCACATTCCTTTAAGACATTATATCAAACAATTCCCATGCCTTCTTGATACTCCAACACTATCCTCTTAACTTGGTTTTGATAGTCAATCATTTTGACTTTCCTATCTATATCAATTCTATCCATTTTTGAGGTCTGTGACACATTCTTTGTTCATTTTCATGATTTTTTCCACCATGCATGAAGACCTTGAAAATATGGAAACTGTCGTCTTCATCAATCATAGAAGTGCTCCTTTTATAGTTTGGTGGCAACCTTCTTTACTATCACATCTCGTTTTCATGCAAAAATTTAACTAGTAAATAAGTTGTATTACATGAATATTACTATTAAATAAAAACATATTTCTTATGTTTATTTTATTTTTATTATATTGAAGAGGTCTTCTTGTAAACAAATTGTTGAATGTTGATAATTTTATTTATTTATAATAACAATATACATGAAATATTATTATTTAATGTATTAGGTAGTGATAGCTATATAAATGATTCACTTAAAAAATTAATATCATGATTATTACTATGAAATAAATACTAAATTTAACTAAGAGGGGTAAACACAACAACTTAACCATTACCTCATTTCCAATATAAAATCTCAACAATTACACTACACCTCAATAGAGTTTGAACCGTGATGCTAAGAAAAACAACACAACTACTTAACCATCACACAATAATTGTTGTTTTCTTTAATAAGATTTTGCAATTACCATTTTTGGCTCGCCCTTGTTCAGTAATTAAAGGTGTTTTACTTGCCACCTCAGGAGGGTGGTTAATTAATCTAGTTACTTAATTTGTGTGGGGCAACATGGGAGGAAGGAGGGTTGTATACGGGTGTGGGGAAAAGAATATGTGGTTTTATTGCAGAAAATAAATAGAGCAGGAGGAGGAACCATTACAGGGGGTAGAAGGAACGAGAAAGAGAGAAAGCAGTAAGATGGGAGGTTGCTGCAGTGGCGAGTGCAGTCATTGTTCCTCATTCAATCTAGTCCATCGCAATGAAGAGATTGGAAGAAGATAGCGTGGGGGGTCGATGGTGTGGGTGACGGACTATAGCGCGGCCTTTGCGGCCAAAATGGATCTATGGTATCAGATCTATTGGAATGAATTAAAACGCACTATCTTTCACAAGTTCAGGAGACACCGCTTTGCTTGGTGAGCTTAAATGCCGCCTCATGCAGATCAGTTGTTAGGGGTTACATGCGACCAACCTTGGTGAGTAGATTGTACGTGACTATTCCTTGAGATGTCGAGAAGGAAGAAAAAGAGGATGTGTTCACTATAACATTCTCAACTTTATTGGAAGCTATATTGGCCAAGCGCCTTTTACACAGGTTTGCTCCCAAAGTTCTCTTATTCCCTTAGCTTTATTTTCTCTTTTGGGATGCTTTATTTTGGTCTGTATGTCAGTTTCTTACTATGCAATTACCATATGGTCATCTTAGAGACAAATGGTATAATATATGGATCAGAAAATTTTATCAGAAGGAAAAGAAAATAAAGAGATATGTTGAGCTCCCTTTAAAATTGATTTGGATGCATGATTGTTAACCAGAGAGGACACGTGAGTTTGAAAATAAACAAAATGACAACTGTGGCACATTCATATAGGATTAAAAAAAGAAACAAACTAATAATGAGAAGGTATGTTCTGCTATGTGAAGAGCCTATTTCAGAGAATTTGTAATTTCCTAGAATTGGTCAACCTTCATGTTGTTTTGGAAATATATATGAGAGATGGATTCAACTTAAGTTTTACATCAAATGCTGCAGAGTTGATGTTTGTATTTAATGCCTTAATGGAGTGCTTCCTAGATGCAATTGAAGATAGAATTCTTCAGAGTTTGCTAAATTCACCAGATTTGCTATTTATATTTATTTAATTTTTGATGTTTCCTTAGCCTTTTTTTCTATTGGACAAAACTTGACACATGTGTTGGGTTTGGTGAAACCCAAATATTCTAATTATAACGACAATATCTCTCACACTCGAAACATATGCTTTTTTTGTAATTGACTTCTTTTTGGCATGCATTTGCTAATTTAGAAGTTGACTATTTTGGTGGATTTTTCCATTTTGAAGATGAGACTAAATTATAAAAGCTAGTGTTGCTTGAATATTATTTATTGTATTGAGAATTAATAAAAGAGATTCCCTTGTTGAAAGTGGATGTAGTTTATAAGACGAGCCACTATAAAAATCTTGTGTTCTTGTTCATTCATTTTTTTTTTTGCAATATTTTTCTTTCGTTTATTTTGCTATCATTAAATTCAACAATTGGTATTAGAGCCATGAAGAAGTATTGAGTAGAGATGGAAAACGATTGGGTGTTTGATCCTGGGAACTTTTATATAGTGAAGAGACAGGTTGAAGTGGGTGTTTCAGATGATGATGAAGCTGATTCTATCATTGAAGAATTTCTTTCCAGTTTAGATTTGGTAGAAAGTAATGTGTCAGTGTAACTTGAAACAAGGTGCCATGTTCATTGGTGAGATGGCTGGAAAAATGAAAAAGGATTCGGTTGAAGAGGAGGATGCTAGGTTTCTTTCCTTCTCGACTCTTGATGCAGTTGTAGTAGCCATTAAGAAAGAGAAAGAAGATAACAAAGAGGGTTTGAAGCAATCGTTGGTTAAACAAGGAGAGACTATGGAGTTTTCCTTTTGAGATGAAGAGGATGCCTCCCAAGGAGAGGAGGATGCATTCTGGACCTAGGCAAGTGAAGATGAACCTGAGAAAGAGGCTGAAAATTGAGAGGATTACCTGAACAAAGAAGTTTTGATCCTAAAGGAAGAGATTTTGATGCTTAGAGAGAAAATTTTTTGTATGGAGAAAGAAAAAGAAAAATTTGCAAAAGAATGGGATTTTTCTGAAAAGAAAAGAAATGAAGCATTAAAGATGGAAATGGATGATGCTCCTGCTTATTTGGCCACTGAAGTTCTTATGAGTGATGTTGATCCTGATTCGGGCCCGAGTACTACCCAGGCGAGGTATGTGTGGGAAAGGGCCTCACAGGATTTGAAAGGTGAGGAATTTAACATGGTAGAAGACTTCAAAGAGGCTAAGAATAAGGCCTTTAAGGAAATTGGATTTCAAAAGGAAAAAGAGAAAGATGATTTATTGATGAAGATTGCAAAAGTAGAGGTGGAGTGGAATGCATTGATTGCAGATAGTGCAAAAGCTTTTGCAAGAAATACAAAAAACTCATTGTTTGAGATGGGGTTTGGTAATGTCATTGATGCTGACATTGAGCTCATTGGTGTTGGGTATGGTTATCGAAGCGGTCTTGATGAGCTACTGCATATGGTGGTGGATATGACAGTGCAACTGTGTTTGCATGGAAAGGGGAGACCCTTCAAGAGTACTGGTGGTGTACAAAAATCCTTTTGGATTGGGGCCATGGTGGAGGTCTAGATTTGATTTTGGTTGTGGGGGAGGAAATGGAAAGCTTAAAATCCATGGAGGTTATTAAATCCGCTGTGCTTTGGAGGAGACTTGTTTGAAGCATTCTTGAACAAAATTAGGTGAAGCTAAAATCTTCATTGGTGCTAATGTAAATGCTTGCAGTGGGGGATATCTCTAAGCAGATATCTCAAGCAATATTTGGTCTTCAAGTGGGAGATTGTTGGGTTCGGTGAAGCCCAAATATTCTAATTATAACGGTAGTATCTCTCACACTTGAAACAAATGGTTTTTTTGTAACTGACTTCTTTTTGGCATGCATTTGTTAATTTAGAAGTTGACCGTTTTGGTGGATTTTTCCATTTTGGAGACGAGAATAAATTATAAAAGTTGTTGCTGCTTGAATATTATTTATTGTATTGAGAATTAATAAAAGAGATTCCCCTATTGAAAGTGGATGTAGTCTATGCAGTGTCGAAAAAAGTGCACCTTGCTTGATTCAGGAATAATTAATGATAAAATAAACTTAATGTCACCTTGGTCTAGTGTTGTGAGGTGTTTTACACATCCACATTAGGTCTTGGGCCCTTGCAAACTAAATAAAATGCATTTATTGATGTCTTGTAAAGGTGTTGTAAATGACTTTCACACTTTTCTAGACTTTTATTAAGGATTTAAGTCTAATGGACCCATTTTTCCCTTAACTCAATGTTGAAAAATGTATTTAGTTGCATTCTCACACTAATCTATAAGGCTTATAAATTAAACCTGGTCCTAATCTAGCATGTTGTAATGTGTTTTACACATTCACACTGGATCTTGTTTCTTTCTAGGCTAAGTGGACCTCATTTTAATGTTGTAGAGTGTATTTAATCACACTTTCACATTGAACTTTGTGTGCCTAGCCCTAATCACCCTTTATATCATCATTAATAGGCCCTTGGGCCCCTTATTTTGCATCTCGAGGCATGGTTTGACTAATATCCCAATAACTAAAACCCCAAAATCTTGAAGACCCACCTCAAAAACCTCAAGATGGGACTCATTTTCTACCTTGGGTGAATGAGTCCCCTTAGGTAGGACCCATTCACCAAGGGTGGTGAGTGAGTTCCTTTTGGGGACTTTTTCAAAATTGAGCGGAAAAATTGCAATTCTAAGTTGAATTTTGATGAATGTCGGCCTTGGGGATAAAAATAACGGCCCTTTGAGTGCCTTTCCTATATAAACAATCTTTCAAATCCTCATTTCACATAAGAATAACAAGCAACATAAGCCTACATGATATCAAGTCAAGCAAGCAAGAGTTAAGCATTTCAAGGTCATCAAGATAGCTTTTAATATCATTTCTAAGGAATTCAAGAGCAAGATTCTCCATCCATTTTTGTAGCAATTCAAGATCCATCATCATGGAAAGTTCATAATTGAATTGTTTCATGTTCATGATTCATTATCTTATTTCATCATTTTGGTTTAATTACCTAAATGGGGTTTGACCAAGGCAACAATCAACAATCAACATTTTCTCTCTCTTTGTGTGATTGAAACTCTGGATGCTTTGAAGGCTTGGAGATGATTGAATAATAGGTTTCAAACTTGTTGGAGTCATCTCCCTACTTGCAAGGTCAAAATATTCACAAAAAGTCACTTGCAGTCCCGAAAATTAGGGTTTCGAATTCAGACACCCGGAGAAACAGAAAGAGCAGACTGAGAGCTACATATTTCACTTTTGAGTTTCCAGAAAAGTCAAAGTGGACTCATTTTCCATTAGTGGAAAATGAGTCCCATTATACTTGATTTTCAAAGATTTTTTATGGATTTGGATACCCATTTGGCTAAAACAGGCTTCAATGTATTTTTTCAGAATCGAGACCGATTTACCCAGAATGGTGAATGAGTCTCACCAGACTTAAAATCAACATTTCCAAAATTTTAGAGTTGTTTCCAATCTTTAATACATTTCCAGGTGCACACTTTCTATTTTATAGCTTTCTATTTTGCTTTATTTGCATTTCTAAGTCATTTTCTAGGCCATTTTGCATATCACACCAGGTGTTTTCAAACATCTTGCATTTTCCAAGTTTACACTTGGTGGTGAACCCTCATTTGCTATTAATTTTTCCCTAGAACTCTCCCTTTGTCAGATTTTAATCTCCTTTACATTGAAACACCAAGGGTTTGTTCTTGAGTGAATAGTGAAATTTTGTCTCTCTCCTCTTAGGTCCAAAACCCTAGAAGCGAAAGAGAGCACAAAATTTTCTTATTTAGTTTGTAAGACAAACCACTATAAAAATATTGTATTCTTGTTTGTGTGTGTTATTGCTCATCTGTTTTATTTTTTGCAATCTTTTTCTTTCATTTATTCTGTTGTCATTAAATTCAACATGTTTGTGTAACCTAATCTCAAAGAGAAAGAAATCTAGATATTTTTGTGGATTATAATCCATTTGAAATGAGTTTGAT
>VDFB02087401.1:0-47862 GCA_007258455.2 Sequoia sempervirens | reverse complement strand
TATAATTCAAGCATCCTAGAAACCTTTGAATCTGTTTCTTATTCTGTAGTATATCTGGAAACTCTTGAATTCTTTGCAATATGTGGGGCTGAAGTAAGATCTTACCATTACTCATATGTAGACCAAGAAAGTCTATTTGGTCTTGACCTATAACCAATTTCTTTGCGGTCAGGCATATCCCATGCTTTTGTATGGCTGTGAATAAGGCTTCTAAATGCTGTAAGTGAAGATCAACTGAATCAGAAAAAATTAAAATGTCATCAATATAAACAGCACAAAAATCTTTTAAATTTCTTAATGCCTGGTCCATTCGCCTTTGAAAATAAGCTGGTGCAGTGCATAGACTGAAAGGCATTACATTCCATTCAAATAGTCCTTGAGGAACTGAGAATGTTGTTTTATACCTATCTGATTCTTTAACCTTGATTTGCCAAAAACCTGACTTGCAGTCGAATTTTGAAAAAACCTTTTTATTAGCAGCCCTTCTGATTAGATCAGTACTAAATGGGATAGGATAATTAAACCAGAAGATAATGTCATTGGAGAGGTTTATAGTTTATGGCTAATAACCTATAAGCATAGTCCTTGAGGAATCGAAGATATGCCTGTGATCATTCACATTGAGATCACAGTGGGTAAACCTTTATTACCGATTTTATTGAATACAATGATTTGTGAAGATGATGTTCTTTCTAGGATTATTTCTAACCAAATATGAACTCTCTCTTTCAGCTTCCGAAACATATGCATATATAAATATATATATACATACATATATTTCATATGTATATATATGTTATGCATATATATATATGTATATCTTATATGTGTATATGTATATGTATGCACACACACATATATATGTATATATATATATATATGTATATATATGCATATATATAGATATATATATGCATATATATGTATATATATATGCATATATATGTATATATATACATATATATGTATATATGTATATATACATATACATGTATATGCATATATGTATATAACATGCCTATGCTTAAGCTATCCACCCTACAATAATAGTTCCCCCCCACCTGGTTGATTCCCACCCACCCAGAGGTAGCGACAACGGCACAATGTGTGTTGTCCAAAGGTAATAGGAGGTGGTGTTGGGTTTCCATCCATGAAGAGAAATTGTCATCGAGTCGGGGGCCTATAGTTTCAAAGGGCCCCTCGGCTGAGATAAGAGTTCAAATTTGTGTAACCCTGGCTCCTCTATTGGGTTACACCGGAGCAACCCATAGCCAAAATCCCTTTCCATAGTGAGAAAGGAACAATAATAGAATGTGAGGGGTTGGAACCACCAGCGCTTCGCGCCCACCCATATGTGCCTTAGGGCCCGACCCCAAACTACACCAACCCCACCTAAGGCCATATGGTTGGTGCCAAAGGCATGTCTTGGGTGGGAGGCAATAAGTTTCGCCAATATGGTCGACTGCCGAAGGTAGGTCTTACCCACCGACCATACTCGTATATACATGTATATGTATATATGTATATATGTATACACATGTATATACATACATATATACATATATATACATGTATACATATATATACATACATATGCATATATATACATGTATATACATATATATACATGTATATATATACATATATGTATGTATATACATACATATATATGTGTATATATACATATATGTATATATATGTATGTATATAATGTATGCATATATATCTATGTATATGTGTATATATATACATATTTATTTATATGTATATATATATATATATACACATCTAGATATACATATGCATACATATATATATGTATGTATGTGCATACATATACATATACACATATAAGATATACATATATATACATACATATATATATCCATACACACACACGATCCATGAAGTCTCTCTCTATCTCTATATATATATATGTATATATATATAATATATATATATATACATACATACATACATATACATATATTTATATGTATATATGCATATATATCTATATGTGTGTATATATACACATCTAGATATACATATACACATATAATATATACATATATATACATACATATACGTATGCACACACACATACATCTTGGGATAATGTGACTATGGAAATCTTCTTTGAGAAAAAAGAATGTTGATGTTCTTGGATTTTGATTGAGTGTTTGAGTACTCACTTTTGAATGATGCATTTAGATGATGTTTTGTTCATGTGCTTAATATGTGGAGGAAAATAATGATGTGATAATACTTGTTTAAAGGAACCCTGCATTGTGTACCCTTGTTGTCTTTATGTTACATTGCAAGAAGAGCATATTTTTCTTATCCACCTTGTTATGATTGGGAAATGCTTTTTCCTTCTTTTGTGTGGTGTTTTCAAGTTCTTTCCTAAAGTGTGTCATGCATTGGTTTTTGCATCTCAAATGTGTGAATTGACTATGTAGGTGCATGAAAGAAATGTTGAATGATCTATAATATATCATTAAGGTCAATGACTTAGGTGCCCAAATTGCATTAATTTTCTAGGATTCTTGTGGAAACCTACGAGAACTATTTTAGTACATTAATTGAAAAGTTAGAGAAAAGGGAGTAAGTAGGTCATATACATGTTATTTGTCACAAGTGTTCCCCACTCTTACATAGTGTACATATGTTGCAAGAGCATCCAAGTGCATGTACAATCCTATGTCACCAAAAATATTTCTAAGTTATACTTTATCTTCTTCGTTGTTGTGTTAGTTTTGCTATTTTTTTCTCAAGAGGATTTTCAACTCGATTTGGCTAAGTGAAGAGAATCGCCTTTTAAAAGAGCATAAAAGGTTGTAGTGCAAACTTGGTGGAATTTAGAGCATTTCAACACAATCAAAGGTTTGCAAACCTTTGATTCCACTGAAAACTCTTAGTTGGATAAAACTTCCAATTTGTGTACTCCTTAGTTCATCAAAAGGAAATATCATCAAAAACACTTATTTTCAAAAATATATCCAATTCATGGACTCCTCGATTTTTCGAAAGGTAATGTCATTGAAAACACTTAGTCTCAAAAAAAAAATCAATTTGTGAACTCCTTTGTTCATCAAAAGATGTTATCGTCTAAAAGGAATTGGTGATGTGCTAGAAGGAATTGTTCGCAGAAAGGTGATTTTATTGAAAGCTGATTTTGTTGAACTCTATATTTACCAAAAAGAAGAGTTTTGGTGCTTTCACTAGTTCGTAAACTAGTAAAGACATTGAAAAAAAAATCATGTAAGTTCAAATTTGATAAAAAAAAGAATATGAAGGGTCTTTGGTTCATAGAGGACTTCTTTTATTAATGGATTTTCATAATGATGGTTTATGTTATAAGGTGGTTGAAATTCCTTTGTGTTGAAGGGTTATTGTTGTTAGAAACTGAAGCATATTCCTCAAAAGGCGATTCAATTGTGACCATTCAACTTCTCCAACCGAAAGGATAAATGGAGATCAATATTCTTTATAGAGGGGGTTTGGCTATGAGGCGAAGGGTGATATGTCTAAAATTGTTTTGTGGATTGAAATTGAATGTTGTAATTCTAAAATTTAGAAGTTGTATGAATAAAATACTATAACTTGTTGTGATTGTGGGCATTGTACTAATGTCTCCAAATTTTGAATTTGAATAAAATTACAATTGGTCCATTGTTGTGGCTATTAATTATGGTTGTTTGATAGGACTCCCAAATTTATTACATTATTTGGTATCAAAGTGAGGTTTTTTTCTAGGAGGTGTTGATAAGTTGCAGAGAGTTGAAGCAATAGGTGTCTACAAGAATCTATAAATTATTGTAGGTGTGTAAGGATTCATGCAATTATAGAGGGCTTAGAGGGATGTTGGAATTTGTGAGAGATTATTTTATGTGGAAACTAGTAGAGGTAGCATAAATATTGAAAAATAAAATGCCTCCAAGAAAGATAAATCCCAAAATATATGAAATATTTGAGTAGTTTCATGTTGATATGAGAAATGAACTAAGAAATTTTGTTATAGGTTTGAGGAGGAATCTTGAATTAGAAGATGAACATGATGATGAAAAGATAGATGACGAGAGAAAAAGAAAAAAAATAGTTGATAGATGAAGGACAAGAGTGCCTCTTGAGAGTGCTTGCTAGAATCAATGGAGGATACAAAATAAAAGTTCCAAAAAATTTAGGTGCATTCAACCTCGAAGAATTAATAGATTGGATAGGATAATTGGAAGAATATTTTGAATTTGAAAACATTCACGACCCACAGTGGGCAAGATTAACACATATAAAACTTAAGGGACATGTTTCCCTTTAATGGAGAGAGTTGTAGAAATAAGAGTAGAAAATGGTGATTTAAGAATAACCTAGTGGAATCAAATGGTTACCTGATTAAAAGAAAAAAATATTCTTGGAGTCTATGAATTGGAATTGTTTAGAAAGATACATAATTTGAAATAGAGATGAGTATCAAATACTATATTGAAGAGTTTTATGAGATGGTAATGTTGCAAGTATGTTGCAGGTGTTGCCATTGATGTCAACAATTTGGTTCTTGTTGATGATGTTGTCTCTATTGTCAACAAAGTGGAAATGTGTGGATGGTCGCATAGGTTGCAATTAGGATGCCAAGTATAATGTATGTGGTTGGATTTCATGAGTTGCTACAACATTTATTTCTTGTTGATCATGAATAAGTGTATGATTTTGTGAATGTTATATTCATGGTTTGTTGATGTAAAGTTATAAAAAAGAATCTCTCATAGTAAGTGGCTCAGGAGGTTGCTCTGAAATGCTCTGGAGAATGGTCTACATTCCTCTACATTGTACGATTTGGTCCTATGGTTTGAAGGATAGACAAAGTCAAGTGTGAAGCATGTGTTTTCCAATTTTTAGTTCATAGAAGTTACCACAGAAGTTTCTTAAGCAGAGTGAAGACTGTACTATTGTAGTCATGGATGGTTCTAAGAAATTCTCCACATTTCTCCGCAGTTGTTGTTGTGGTCTTATAGTTTAGAGGATGTGTTTCTCACGTCTATCTATTATCTAGATCTTCTAGTTTCAATTGTTGAAGTGTATCGCAAGCCGAGTTGTGAAAGTTATATCTCAAGACTATGTTGTTTGAATTTGCAATAGATACTGGTTATGTGTCTATTTGCTTGCATCAACATAATGATGCATAAAGTTGTGAAAGAAGGGTATGGAAATATTCTTGAATATCATTTGATGTTTGTGATGTAATTTGTGTGATTCTATCTTGTCTCTCTGGTACCACTTGTGGTCTAGAGTTCATATTTTGAGGGTTGAGTATTTGTTGGCCCGACTTAATACTTTAAGTTATCTGTGCCAAGTTTTTATGGTGTGTGATGATCCCATTTATTAGCTAGTTTTTTGTTTTCTTTATGTTTCTTATAAGACACTCCTAAGACAATTATTCCTACAGTATGCCATCTTTTATGATTATCATGCACACCTTGAACCTAGTTAAAGTATATGGAAATGCAATTATGATATAATGGTGTTGTTTGATTTATATGTGAATATGTATGCATTATAATTGATATTTGTGTTTAATCATGGTAGCTAGTATTATGTATGTGTTTTATGGAGTAATCTCGTGCAGCCTGAGAAGATACTATAGCCCGCAACAACTACAGAATGCAACCCGCAGCTGAAGGTGTTCCTAGACAGTGAAATAGGGGATGTTCCTAAATACATTGAATGCAATAACTACAACATGGATATACCTAATGAAGACAATCATGCATCATTATGACAACAATAAAGGCATTGAAGAAGGAGAACCTTGTTATCATTAGGATTTTGGTATAATTGATCTTATGTTTCACATTTTAGTTCTGTTATTATAGAGTTCTAATCGTATTTGGATTCTTTTTTCTTTTCAATTGCAGTTATGATAGCTAAATCTTAATTACACTCTAATATCTAGGAGATTTGTGATTAATGAATTTAGTTTAGAGTTGTGTTCTAAATAAACTCCCTTGTGCATGTATATAGCCAATGGTTAAGTCTTTAGATAGGATTTTATTAATCTTTCAGTTGTGGATTTGGTTATCAAACACTTTTCAATTTTTAGTTGTTAGTACACAAACAGGTTGATTGTTCAAACATGGTTTTTCTGAATACAATCTTTGGGCAAGATTTCATGTGATATTTTGAAAAGTTTCATGAATGATCTTGAGTTAATATGGTTGAGTTGAATTTGAGGATTTAGATTTGGTTTAGTGTAGTGGAGACAACCACCCGAGCAAGGACCACTCAGGTACTGCTCTTCACTTCATTTATAGTTTTATTTTTGTTAAGTAGTTACTTCTTAATTACAAAGTAAGTTAAGATAGATTCTCATATCAAGTTATCCAAAAAACTTGTTCATGTTATAATTGCATTCATCTAACTTATAACACTTTGAAGAGTAGAATAAGTTCAGTAATATTTTCTAGTTAGTTTCAACATTTTACCTATTAATAGTAGTTTAGTCACAGACTATGTGGTAGGTACACGTAGCCAAAGCACCAACTTTACTTCTTTCACTGTTATGTGTTTTTATGATTTTCCAGCAAGCATAATACCTTCACTAGGATAATTGAGGTAGCCTCGAGTCTTTGAAAGCACATACAGTGCCAACACCATCACAAGCCTACTAGCCTTGTTGAATAATCTAATGAAATCTTTTCAATGTCAAGTGGACTATTCAGCCAGGTTTTCCCCTAAATTGAGTGATTGCCACCAATTTTATTAGGCATTAGAATAGACTTTACATTTTTGGTGTCATTTCTAGGGATGGTGCTACCTTCATAGACTTGTTTTTTCTAGGCTTTTATAGTTTACACTTTGTTTTCAACATTAGGACTATTGGGTTTAATCTTATCAAATACCATAACATTCTACTAACATTGTGCAAGACCTGTTGCTATACAAAGTTTATCTATTGTATGCAGACGTAGAGAGACACATTGGGAATGTTCCTCCCCTCTACAATCCAACAAGCTAGAGAAGCTATTGTTGATTACAATAATTAGAGCAAGGGTACTACTGAAGAAGAAACTTCCCTTTCCCCAATATCTATTATACCCTAAAGGGGACATATTGAACCATGGGTGATGTAGTGGATGATCCACCTGAACATGTGACCTTTGAGTTCCCATTCACCAACCAAGAAAGGGCTACTATGTTGAAGAATATCCCTCCTTCAACATTACTAGTCTTTTATGGTTTGGTGATTGAAGATCTAGACACATTTATGTTTGAGTTTGATGTCCTATGTAGGAGCTATGACTATACCTTTGATGCTCATAGGCTCAAGCTCTTCCTTGCCACTCTAAAAGATGTTGCCCTGAGATGGTTTATGGGATTAGGCAAGGATGTTATTCTAGATTGGGATACCATAAAAACATTGTTCTTGGAAAAATACCAAGATTATTGTAGAGGACTTGATAGGTGGAGAGATGACATTTTTAGAATGTCATAGAAGGAGGATGATCCATTAGAAGACTATGTGGAGATATTTTGATTCTCTTTGAAGAAAAACCCACAAAACAAGCTATCTAAATAATCCCTCAAGTTAGTATTTTTGAGGGTAGTCAATGAGGACTGTATGGATTCCCTTAATCTTATTGGGAAAGGGGATGTTTCTCTACTGAAAGGGGATATTTCTCAATCTTAATGGGCAAGAGGATGTTTCTCAATTTCCATATGAAGAAATTTGCAAGATCTATAGAGACTACTCGAGAACCTTCACTAAGAATCCAAGGGGAGAGAGGACATCCACCATTGGAAAATCATCTACCAGAGTTTCAAAAATAGAGTTAAGTAATTTGTTGTCCAACATAATGGAAAGCATTATCAGTCACCTAACAACTCAATTGGACACTCTACATATAAAGAAGAAGCAAGAGGAAGCTGAAGAATTTCTCACTGAATACTACCCCAACTATAGACAAAGGAAAGCAAACTACAAATGCAAGAGGGTGGCTAGCATTCAAGAAAACAAAATAGAGAAACCTGATTTTCAGCCACTTGAAGGAGAGGATGGACAATTATTTTACATTGCTCAAAGAAGGCCATGGAAACAAAGACAAAGTATGCCACAGAACCCTCTGCATTTTATTTCATCTTTTCCCATTGGAAATCAAAAAATTTCTACTTGAAATTCCCATAACCAATAGCAAAACCCTCAATAATGGCAACAACCTCAGCAAAACTAGAACCAACAACAACCAAATGCATGGTCACCACAAAATTTCCAAGGTTCAATTTATAATTCTCAATGGTTAGCACAACAAAACTAGTTGCAACCACAATGGCAAAAAGGCCAACAATGGCAGTAGCAAAACATTAATTACCAACAACCTTTGCTCCCTCCTCAACCACAACAACAAGTTATTATGCCTAATCCATCCAATCCAACATCTTAGCCACCAAGAGCACCATAGTTACCTACCAAACCTGCACCTAACCCTAACATCTAGCTTGTTCAACAAGCTTATACTAACAAGGCTATGCAATACCTCACCTATGGGGTACATGTGAATGATGTCCACCTTAGGTCAGGAAAAACACTCGTTGGTCCTTCATCCCCAAAAATTACTAAAATGGAAGATGAGGAACCTACAACTGAAGCTCCAGACATTCCAACCCTGAAACCTGAGTCAAATAAGGTAAACCAAACTATCTCAAGTCCAGAGCCTCCATTTCTTGAGTGCTTAGCCATACCAAGACATCAAAGTCAAGTTGAGACAAACCTATTAGGTCAACTAAAGGATGTAAGCATCAAGATTCCTCTCATCCAACCTGTCAAGGACATCCCAATTTATACAAAGACTATGAGGGACCTGGGTCTTAAGAAACTAGGAAGAAAAATGAAGGATCCTCAGACAATTCATGTCATAGGAAACCTTACTGATATTATGCTAGGGAACATAACTATCCCTAAATATATAGATCCTGGTAGTCCAGTAGTGGATGTTTGGATTAATAGGACCCTTATCGAGAACACCTTTATTAATCTAGGGGTAGCAATTAATGCCATGACTAAGGAAACAATGCAACTCCTTTAGTTATCCAACCTTAGACCTGCACCTATTGTTTTATAGTTGGAAAATAGGTCAACAGTAAATCCTAAAGAAATCATTGAGGATTTAGTTATAACATTATATTCTTAGTGATATCCCGCTGACTTCATAGTTTTACAGCCAAAGGTCAACCTTGCAAGATATCCACTCATTCTAGGTATACCATGGTTAGCTACAGTTGATTCATTCATAGGTTGTAGGTATGGAAATATGATAATATCTAATGGGATAGTGATAGTGACCAATAAATTGGTCATCTATCCTCCAACCTAACCCTATGCTAATCTTGAGCAAACCATACATGGCCCACCTTGGATGAGGATGACCACTATTTTCTATAGACTTTAATGACAATAGAATGTAGCCCTTTGTTGGATGATCAGGATGAAGATGATTTGATTGATCACATAATACAAAATGATTGTTGTAGGAAGCTGCAACAATAGTTTTATCTATCATGCTTACAATATCCTTTATAGAACATTATACCTACTAATTCATCTGAGGAACTATCTCATATTTTCCATTCCTTACTGCCACAACAGTGTATACCAAACATTCCTACACTTGACCTCTCATCTGTGTAAGATTCATCCAAAACATTAGAAATTTTACCAAGAAAAACATTGAACATAAACAATGCATTAACTGAAGTGCAATAGAATTCCCTAAATATATTATTGTAGGCACACACAACAGCCTTTGAATGAGACTACCATGACATGAAGGGAATAGATCTTGAATTATGTATGCATAGGATTTATATAAATTATGGTTTTAGACCTATTAGATAGCCTCAAAGGCGAATGAACCCTACTTTGAGAGAAATAGTTAAAGCTGAACTCCAAAAACTACTTGATGCAGGCTTCATTTATCCTATATCTGATAGTGAATGGGTATAACCCTTAGTTATTGTCCCTAAGAAAGGTGGAAAATGGAGGGTGTGCGTATATTATAGGGAACTGAACATGACCACTAGGAAAGACCACTTCCCATTACCCTTCATTGATCAAGTGCTTGACTCTTTAGCAGGGAAGAAGTACTTTTCATTCCTAGATGGTTTTAGTGGTTACAATCAGATCAAGATTGCTCTAGAGGATTAGGACAAAACCACATTCACATGCCCATGGGGTACTTATGCCTATTTTGTCCTACCCTTTGGGTTATGCAATGCCCCAACTACTTTTCAGAGGGTAGTGCTTAGCATCTTCTCTAATTATGCTCATGACTCTATGGAGATATATATGGATGAGTTCACCACATACAAGGAAAATTATGAAGAAGCTCTTACCAATTTGGAAAAAGTTTTGAAAGATGTAAAAAACATAATTTGTCCCTTAGTAATGAAAAGTGATTTATGATGATGACTTGGGGAATTGTTCTAGGACATTTCATATCTAGTGAAGGGATACAAGTTGACCCACATAAGATAGAGATCATTTCTACATTACCTGTTCCACAAAGGCAAAGATATGTTAGAAGTTTCCTAGGCCATGCAAGCTATTATAGGAGGTTCATTAAAGACTTTAGTAAGATTTCAACGCCATTGTTTGTTCTTTTGATTTAAGATATAGAATTTGACTGGACAATAAAGTGCCAACATTCTTTTGAAGAACTTAAAGAAGCCTTAGCTAGAGCACCTATTTTGAGGGGACCATATTGGACATTACCCTTCCATATACACACTGATGCTTTAAATTTTACTATTGGAGCAATTTTGGGTTAGAAAGAAGGTACTAAAGAATATGTTATTTACTACATTAACAAAAACTTGTAGGGAGTAGAGCTAAATTACATTGTTATAGAGAAGGAAATGCTTGCAGTAGTTTATGCCATCAACAAATTCAGGCATTACATCACTATATATACAATTTTTTTCCACACAAATCATACAAATATAAGATATTTGATGAACAAACCTATGGTAGCAGGTAGGCTAGTTAGATGGCTTCTCCTTCTACAAGAATTTGATATCACAATAGTGGACAAACTTGGGAAGGCCAATGCAATAGCAGAATTTCTATCAAGGTTGTCAATGCAATCAGTAGAAGGGGTAGTAGATGACTCATTTTCAGATGAGTAATGTACATACACCCCGGTATGTTGAGATTGCAAATTATTTAGTGACAGGGCAGATACCACCATACTTTTCTCCAAGGGAAAAGAGACAACTAGTGCACAAGTGTTTTCCATATTCTTGGGTATATGGATACCTATTCTACATAAGCACAAACAATATCACATGAGAAGGTGTATAAGAGAAGATGAAGTCTATGATATAATAGAGGCTTTCCATGATGAGCCCTATGGGGGTCACTTTGCAGCCAAAAGGACAACATTCAGAATCCTCACAATAGATTACTGTTGGCTAACTTTACACAAGGATTCTATCAAGTACACAAGAACCTATGACAAATGCCAAAGAATGGGTAAGCTAACCAAGACTGATGAAATTCCTTTATAGCCACAATTGACACTAGCACCTTTTGACAAATGGGGCCTAGATTTCATTGGGTCAATTTCACCTACATCTAACAACAAGGAGTGCATTCTGGTTTGCACTGTCAATTATCTAACCAAGTGGGTGGAATTGAAGGCATTATAGTTTTCCAGAGATGGAAATGTTGCAAAATTCTTGTATGAAGAAATTTTTACTAGGTATGGAGTACCTAGGGAAATAGTCACTAACCAGGGTCCACAATTTACTTCAGAGCTCAATTTAAAATTAGTTGAAGAATATGAAATAAGGCACAAAAAGTCAGCACCATATCATCCACATGCCAATGGTCAGGTGGAGGTTACAAACAGGGAAATCAAGAGCATTCTAACTAATTCAATGCAGTTACATAGGAAAGATTGGGTTGCTAGATTACCAGAGGCAGTATGGGCATATATGACTACATGGAAACAATCACTAGTTTCACTGCCTATGAACTAGTATATGGCAAAACAACAGTTCTCCCAATAGAATTTGAGTATAAAACACTCAGAACAACAATGGAATTGGACATGGAACTCACAACATCATAAAATGAGAAATTGCGTAACTTAAATGGTTTGGATGAGATTAGGATGGAAGCAGTGCATCATACAGAGATAGTTCAGAAAAAAAAATAACAAAATGGCATGACCAATGTATCAAGACAAAGGAATTTAATATAGGAGATTGGCCATTGTTGTATGATTCAAGATATAAATATTTTAAAAGAAAACTCCAATCTAGATGGTTGGGACCCTATGAGATAAGCCAAGTTTTCCATAATGGGGCAATCAAGTTGGAGACCATAGATGTAGTGAGGTTCTCATTGTTGGTCAATGGCCATAGGTTGAAACTTTATAAGAAGCTAGGACAAAAGGAAGATTTCATTCTCTCTCATTCAACAGTATGGTCCTCTTAGCGATCCAGATACAAGTGAAAAAACACACAATGATGACTCAACAATAGTTGTACCAAGTTCTTCAAGTGACTCAGTGGCTGAGCTACACAACTCATCCCTTGAGGTCACACAAGCTTAATTTACTAATCCACCCCACACGCACACACAACATAGTTACAATGATACACATTTATTTTACATCATTCTCCATATTGCAGTAGGGACTTGTAGCTTCATATATTAAAGTTGTTATATTTCAATCAAGGACCTGTTACAGTAGGGACCTATAGCATATAACACATGCTATGTCAGACCTCCGTTCAGGACTTGATGCCAAAGGAATCCGCAGTGTTATGTCAAAATTTCAAAATTTGGCACCACATTAATTGCATAGTATCACTTTTCACTTCACTTTTTCATCACACATGTAGCATGCTCATTTCATTTCACGATGTTTATTTCGAATTTCAAGAATTCAGAGTATCACATCAATTTCATTCATCCGTACATTTCATCTCATTTCACACCATATTCCAACTTGTCATTAATTTCACACTTCATCTATTCATTAATATCAATTAAATCATGTCACATCAACATCATACAACATATAATCTTCAAATTAGTTTCACATGTGTAAAAGGTTAGTTCATAATATTTGAAAGGTATGCACACTACACAACCATTATTAACATGGCTTTTCAATGTGATTCAATATATACTTACATTAAAACTAGTATACATTTTAATCATTACTTCTATTTCCATACTTTGTAATTATTCCCTTCACCTCTTTTTCCGAACTTGAAGTGAGGACACTTCAAGAATTTAAGTTGGGGGGAAGGGTAATATATTTTCCAAATTTTAGTTTATGTCGCCACCAAAAAGCCAAATACAGAACTAAAGAGCAACATACAAACCTTTTTACCATACCCTACTTTGCACTTATAACCTTTTTCCTATCAATTCTAGTTGACAATTTGCCTAAATTCGAGCTAAATCATAACCTTTCAAGCTTATAGAAGCTTAATAGAGGAGAAAAGGGCAAAGTGATTGAAATTGTTGAAGGTGCATGCAAGAGTAACATAAACTTGGGTTGGTGGACTGTTGAGATTGAATTTGGGTTGAATTTATAATTCTTGAAGAGTTTTTTTTATCAAAAGTAGAATACATCACCATGGGAAGTGACATCATTAGAAGGGAGCCAGGTGCACATAAACAAATACTAGAAGATGCATTAGTGTTACCCACTTTTACAAGGGTAGGATGGATCAATTACTTTATGAAGTTGATAGAATTTGATGATGATATAAGAAGAAGATTTGTAGCTACATTGGAGCATGATGAAGCTATGGTAAAGGGATTGTCAGTAGATGCATCAGAAGGAGCAATTGCACAAGTATCTAGTTTTCCTAGGATTGGAGCTAAATTTCCAATTCAAACAGATATAGTGGTTGCAAGAGAAAAATTCTGTGAGTGAGGAGAAAATTTGGATTCATCATCTCAAGGTACAAAAATACTTTCACTTCCATGGGTTTGGGCTTCTTGTGCCTCATATATCATCAAGTACCTCACATGTGATGGTAGTTTTAATCTTCTTTACACCGTGCATTTCAAATTATTAAGCAATATACAACATAACAAACTTGTGAATGTGCCAAAATTCTTCCACAACTTGTTAAAGAGAATGGGATTTGAATACCAAAAGAAATAGAATGATTTAGCTCTTTCCCATCATTGTTTAATAGCCCTGTTAACAAAAAGGAGTCTTAGAATTCATTACCCATAGGTATCTTGGGAAGATTTTGTGAAATGTCAAAACATTAATAGTATACTAGAGCAACTTACAATTCCTAAAACCCTAGAACCATCAGTTCAGCTTGTAAGAGAAACCCATCTTGTTTCACTAATTGCTTCACCTACCCACAACCAAGGTGAACCTAAGGAGCATAATGTGTAGAAATCATCACCTACAACATCTAGGAAACCTACAACAAAGAAGACCCTATCCGCCTCTAAGACACCAAAAGCTAAGAAAAAGGGGGGTAACCCTTCTACACCTTCAAAGGTACATAAGAAAAAGGAAACACATAAAGAGACACCTACTACACCTAGGAATTCAGGCTGGTTGAAACAAAAAGGTGTTATGAGGGGAAGCATAGAAAACCCAGAAGACTTGAGGGGTAAGGAACAAAAGAGGAAAATATTATGATGGTTGATACTAACTCAGAGATGAAGGAAAATGCTCCTGAGAAGGTGCATGTTCCTGCTAAAAGAAAATGGTATGTGTCCACCTTAGACTCAAACTCAAAGGATGTATTTATTATACACAAAACCAAAAGAAGAACCCCAAACAACCCAAACAATGAAGATTTTGAATACACGGGAGGTTGTGATCAGACTTTAGTGGATGGGGAAATATTTTTAGAAGAAAGGAATGTTAGGAAAGAGTTAGAGGAAGCATTAGAAAGAATTAAGCAATTAGAATAACAAGTGAAAACTTATGAACAAAGGGACAAAGAGAGGGAGATGAAGATTCAAGAAATGGAGGAGAAATTACAAACATATGGGCATGGGGCAAAGCTAGACCTATTGGCACAAATTTCCATAATTAAAACAAGAGATACACAACTTGCAACAAAGAATAGCAGACCCCCTCCTATAATGACTCCAACTCATCACACGACTCTATCGCTTGGGTATCAATTATGGAAAATTGTTGATGAATTTTCACAAGAGAAGGAAACATGGAGAAAATAAAAAGAAACACTCATTGTAGAGCATACCAAAGTGCTGGAGGGGAAGGATATTGAGCTAAACAAGTTAGCAATCATAGTGGAGGAGGTGGCAAATAAAGCTAACCAAATCATTAGATGTAGACCCCCAACAAGGACTTATGCATTGTTCTTGCAAGAAAAGTTTCTAAGTTTTTAGTTTACCAAGCTCATAAGTAACCAATTAGTTGGAATGAGTGGGAAATATGATTTTCTTAATGTTTTTGTTGACTCTACACCTGATGAACAAGATCAAATTTGTGAGTACTATCTGCACAATTATGTAGTGCTTGAGGAAACAAAGTGGAACCCCTTGATGTTTATGGGGTATTTACAGGTTGGTGCACTAGCATCCTACTTTATGAATGAAGGTTTCAGGAGTGAACTTATGGAGGAATATGAGGAGAGAAATTTATTGCTCTCCTAGTCAGGAAGGAATCAAATGACCCTAATGCCATCATAGATGAATGATTACAACTTTTGAGGCACAAAGGACCAGGAGGAAAGATCATGAAATTGAGGATGCAGGACTATAACGAGATGCAAACATTGGTAGTTGGATTGGTTCATCAAAGTTATAAGTATGTACAATAGAGATGGGATAATTTGACTCTAGAACTACAAAAGAAAGAGCCACATTCAGTATACAACTTCCTAACTATGCTTGAAAGAGTACGCAGGTATATATGGATATTGTTGGTAACCTTGCACTTAAATGGCTGCCATTAACATTCCAACCACCTATCCTTCTTTATCCAATACCCCATTGGACAAGGGATAAGATGGAGGAATGTGAGCAAATTGAACTTACCAAGATGAAGAAGCTTTCATGTTACAAGGGATTCTACTTGAAGTAGATCAAGGGAGTAAATACTCTCATGGACCTTAGGGAGATTACACTACACTATAATTTGTCCTCCTAGTTCATTTTCTTGAGGGAAAGCAAAAGGATAGTTGAGGGGAGTGATGAGCCCATTTATTAGCTAGTTTTCTATTATCTTTATTCTACTTATAAAACATTCCTAAGACAATTATTCCTATAGTATTCCATCCTTTATGATTATCATGCACACCTTGAACTTGGTTAAAGTATATAGAAATGCAGTTATGATATAATGGTGTTGTTTGATTTATATGTGAATATGTATGCATTATTATTGATATCTATGTTTAATCATTGTAGTTAGTATTGTGTATGTGTTTTATGGACTAATCCCTTATAGCTTGAGAAGATATTGTAGCCCACAACAACTACAAAATACAACCCGCAGTTGAAGGAGTTCCTGGACAGTGAAACAGGGGATGTTGCCGAATACATTGAACTCAAGAACTACAACATGGAGACACCTAATGAAGACAATCATGCATCATTATGATAGAAATAAAAGGAATTGAAGAAGGAGAACCTTGTTATCATCAGGATTTTGGCATAACTGATCTTATGTTCCATGTTTTAGTTTTGTTATTGTAGAGTTCTAATCCTATTTTGATTCATATTTCTTTTGAATTGTAGTTAGGATAGCTAAATCATAATTATGCTATGATATCTAGGAGAGTTGTGATTAATGATTTCAGTTTAGAGTTGTGTTATGAATAAACTCCCTCATGCATGTATATAGCCGATGGTTGAGCCTTTAGATAGGAGTTGATTAATCTTTCAGTTGTGGATTTGGTTATCAAACACTTTTCACTTTTTAGTTGTTAGTACACAAACATGTTGATTGTTCAAACATGGTTTTTCTTAATACAATATTTGGGAAAGATTTCATGTGGTATTTTGAAATGTGTCATGAATTATCTTGAGTTAATATGGTTGAGTTGAATCTGAGGATTTAGATTTGGTTTAGTCTAGTGGAGACAACCATCTAAGCAAGGACCACTCAGGTACTGCTCTTCACTTCTTTTATAGTTTTATTTTTGTTAAGTAGTTACTTCTTAATTACATAGTAAGTTAAGATATATTCTCATATCAAGTTATCCACAATTGTTGTTCATGTTATAATTGCATTCATCTAACTTATAGTACTATGGAGTGTAGAATAAGTTTAGTAATACTTTCTACTTATTTTCAGTATTTTACTTGTTAACAGTAGTTCAGTCATAGACTATGTTGTAGGTACTCATAGCCAAAACACCAACTTTACTTCTTTCACTGTTATGCATTTTTATGATTTTCCAGCAAGCATAATACCTTATCTAGGATAATTTAGGTAACCTTAGGTCTTTGAAATCACATACAGTGCCAACACCATCACAAGCCTACTAGCCCTGGTCCATAATCTAATGGCAGTCTTTTCAATGTCAAGTGGATTGTTCAACCAAGTTTTCCCTTGAATTGAGTGATTGCCGCCAAGTTTATTAGGCATTAGAGTAGACTCTATAGTGTGTGCCAGCATGGGAATGCGTGTAGAGTTAAATTAGGTCCTACTTATCTCCTGGCTTGGGCCACATTGAATTTCCCTATCTTGTGGATGTTTTGAAGCCAATTCAATATGGTCGTTGCATGTTTCATGTTCATACATTTCAAAGTGGCCAACAAGGAGAAACCTTTTTAAGATTACGAAAGGTATAAATGAAGGATCAAGTGTGTGATTGGTATGTTTGTGCAATGTGATGTGTGTTCAGTGGATTTGCTGAAAGCTGTGTGCTAAAGGCAGAGGAATGTGTGTGAATTTGCAGAGAAGTGTTTGATGTATGCTTGAGGCAATGAGATGAAAGCATAAGAGTATAAGTGAAGTACAAAACACAATGAGCCAACCTAAGTTTGTGAGTGTTGGAGGTAATAATCCAAAGGAATAAGTGAAAGGGTGAATGCTGGAAGAAGTAAGCCAAAATTAGAGGTGTGTAAGTGTTGAAGGTAGTGAGTCAGAGGAAACAAAAGTGTTACGATTGTGATTATCATTTGATTCATCAAATTTTTGTATTATGAGGTTGCAGCCTCATTCTATAAGTATTGAACAGGGAGTTGTAAACTTCCTTAGGTTAAAGACCTTAAAACCTTGTTGTAACCGTTGTTTCATTTTGTGAGGTTGGATTTGGACAGTAACTCCAAGCAACTTTCTCACCATGGTTTTTTCCTTGTTGAGTTTCCATGTAAATTTGGTGTTGTGGTTTTGTGATTTTGATTTGAATGTTTTATCTGATTATGATAGTTATAAGTTTTTGATAAGTTAAATTGAATCAATTTGAGGGATATACTGATTCACCCCCCTCTCAATATATTTGTGTGTTCTAACAGGAAATTAGATGTAGACAACATCAAATGGATAAGGAAAAGGTAGCCAAATAAATAAATGGGTTAAGATTTAATATGCAAGATGAAATGAGTTTGTTGAAGATTTTAATAGTTGAAGAGGCATACCAATATGCCTTGAAAGAAAAGGAGAAGATGGAAATAAGGCAATACAAAAATTCAATAGGAAGAGGAAAATTCTTAGTCAAAAGAGGACAATAAACCAATACTAAAGGAAAATAGACTCGTGAAGAAGAGACAAGCTCTGAATGAAACAAGGAATCAAGTCAAGGGACAAGAGGAAGAGAATACTTGACAGGAAGATGTGGTAGCAACAATAGTGGGATCCTTGGAAAATATTTCTAGTCTGGAGAGGTGGCACATAGAGTTTATGAGTATCTACAAATACACAAGGAAAATAGAAAGAGAAGTACGACACGAAATAATATGGCACAATAGGATGAAGAAAGCCTTGCATCACCAAAAAAGATAAAAGACGTAGAGGAGGAAGAATCTCTTATGTTCAATAGAACTCGTCTTAATCAAACTAGGTAAGGAAGAGGATGGAGCATCTTAGAGAAGGAATATTTTTTGAATTATATGCAAATTGGGAAGAAAGTGTTGCAAAGTAATTGTGGATGGTGGTAGTATTGATAACCTAGTTTATGAAGAAATAGTAGGAAATCTAGGTTTGAAAAAATAAAACATACCAATTCTTATAAATTCACTTGGTTGCAAAAAGGACATGAGTTGGTGGTGAATGAGCAGTGCTTGGTGTTACCTTGACCCTTGGTAAAGTGTTAAGTCTTCAATTTAAAAAAAAAAGTAAAATCTTAAAGGCATGCAATTTTTCACCTCTTATCAATTCTTGATGCAGAGGAAGGACTTACTCATAAACACTTTAACACAGATCCAACAGGGCTTCAATGCAACTAAGGCAAAAGTGCTACTTTGTTAATCTTTGGTGACTTGCTCACCAGCCTAATGGTACACCACCAAGGAAAAAAACAATGGGAAAACATGTAACATGATGTTACTGACTTTTATAGACCTATTCCAATACCTTTTATGGGCTTCCAAGCATTCATTACCCAACCAAGTGATCAAAGCAATGGTTTTTGCAAAATTAGGCATTGTTGCCACTAGGAGCATTTTAGGAAATGAATTCAAACAAGGAAAGGAAACTTGTAATATGATTCCTTGTCTTGTTTATACTCATTACAATGCATTACAGTGATTTACCATCCATCCATGACTAGCCAATGCACTGGTTTCATCAAACCCTACTGTAATTGTGATTTCATGACAATTTATACACAAATGCAAGCATACTGTCATTAATAACTCACACATGCCAAATTTTAAAGGCTTGAGTCCAAAATTGTTTTTAGATATCATTAAAATATACCTCTCCATCATTTTTTATAACTTTTTGATGGTGGGAAACAAATATATGCAATTTTCTAGTTCGTTGGAAACCTTAGACATGGTTTATACCTATTCACACACAAATGGCTATATCTTTTGCAAAATACAATGAAATTTGATAAAAGAAAGAATAAAAAAGCTAAGAACCTCCTCTAACTTCCTAATTCACTAGAAAGGTCGTACTAGATTGTACCAGGCCATACAACGTGTTTCTTAGACTGCAACTTTTTTAGAAAAATAAACTTTACAGACCCACCCTCAATGAAATTTCCATATCTCACTCAAAACATAATGAAATTGATTCAAACAAAAATAATTATGATCTTAAAACACATATTCAACCTTTCCAATTGGTTTCGTGTCTATATTGTACCATAAAAAGCCGTACCATGAAGATTACAGACTATTTCAATAAAAATGCAAGGAAAGAACATGCTAAAATGAGTTTATTTCATTCTCATTCTTCCTCCAACCTTCTCCAAGCCTTGGGGTTGATGTTAAAAGGCATATTTAACATGTCCCAATCATTTACAAATGAAAAACCGATCATCCACACTTATGTTAACTCTAATAACACCATTTACAACTTTTTGACAACTTTTTGCAACATGAATCCAAAACATTACACATTGGACTTAAATGACTTCAAATGACTCAAAATGGTCTTCCATGACCTTATTGACCCTAACAAAACCAAAAACCAAAGTATATCAACATGACAACAATTGACAACAATTTGCCTCAAAAAGGGTGCATCAGGATGCCCTTGCATCAATTCTTCATGTCTTAATGTCTTTATTCGAAGTCCCAAATTTTTTGAAGCATTTCATACGTGTTGAAGGTTCCTAGTCTATCAAGAACTCTTCTTGTCAAAGGTTTTTGGTCCATCAGGAACACTTCTTGTTGGAATTTCTTGGTTGATCAAGAACTCTTCTTATCGAAGGTTCCTGGTCCATTAGGAAAACTTCCCATTGGAGGTTCCAAGTCTATTAGGTAGGGATAACTTAAAAAAAACCCATGGAAAAAAGGTTTATAAACCTAGTGAATTTTATATAATTTCCAAAAAATAAAATAATTTTATTGGAATTTTTTTTTCTTTTTTGGGAAAAAATATAAATTCAATTGGTGAAACTTTTGTAATCACTAGAAGTTTGTAGAAAATATTGGTGAATTATACTTTTATTGAAACCAATAAAATATTTTCATTAGAAAATTAAACCTATTTTCAAACGATTAAAATATTTTCAATGGCTAATTAAACTTATTTTCAAACCAATTAAATATATTTGTGATGAATGAAACTTGTATTAAAACTAGTAAAATATTTTCATTAGTGAATTAAACATGTGTTGAAACCAATAAAATATTTTCGTTGGCAATTGAACCTGTAATCAAACCAATAAAATATTTTCATTAGTGAATTAAACATGTTTTCAAACCAAGAAAATATTTTCATTGGTTAATTAAACTTGTATTTAAACCAATAAAATATTTTCATGGAGAATTAAAATTGTATGCGAATAAAAATCATAGTATGGGTGGAAAAAATATCAAATGTTAAATTATAATGATTAAGTTACTTAGCAAATTTATAAGTTCTTATCAGAAGTGTGGCAAGTTTATTGCGAATCGATATTGATAATGATTACTTGGTACAACAAGCCATTTAACTCTCGTATCTTTTCAATGCTTTGAAGTACTCTACTTGAAGTTAGATGTTAGTCCAAATTAAGGAGTTATATTATTTGATAAGTTAATATAACATTAATATACTCAAAAAATTAAAATTATTATACAAAAACATTTCACCATTGGATGAATGTTCAATGGATAGTTGTAGTTGCATTCTAGAGTGAAATGTCAAGGGTGTTAGACTTGCAAACTCAAACCTTTGAAATCACCCTAGAACTGTCAGATTTGATAAGATCAACAATTGACAATTTTTCACATGTGTTATTACTTATTAAATCACTTAATGCATGACTTATTTTTTGCGAAATAGCATTATGTCACATCAACATGTGTGTCTTGTGGTGAATTAAATGTTAAAGTGTCAAGTATTGACGTCTTCGTTCTATATACACTTCACAAACTTAATGTTCTTCATATCATTTATAACATATTCACTTTCTAATTCTCTCTCCCTATTCATAATTTCATTGTGATATTATGGATTCTTCATGGCGTGTTATGCTACCCAAATGTTTTTTAGAGAAAAGAAGCAACAATGCATATGATAGAGAAAATTTGGGTAGGGTATTCACTATTCCTTGTGTGCTTGTTGAAGAGGCTATAAAAACAATTCTAGGTAGGGAATGGCTTAAAAAAAACCTCGAGAATCTATTTTTTGAGGTAGCTTCTACTTTCTTGTCCAATTGCATGGACATTTTGTTGGATAAAGAATTGGTGAAGATGTTGGCAATATGTTATTTTTAGCCTTTCATTTACTCTCTTGCTTCGTTAGAGTTGGCACTAGAGCATTATAATTTTCAATTTGGATTAGCCCCTGTTGGTGGAATATTTTTCAAAGTTGAGATGGCTTCTTCTACAATGCAAGATCTTGTAGTTGTTATGAGGTATGGTTTGGTATGTGATACGACAAATGAATCACTATTGAGTGGAGTTTTAGAGGAAGGATTTGGGTAATGCCCTTTTCATCTCTACTTACTTTGTTTAGTTCAACTCACCTCTTGCTCAAACACCCAGTTGAGGGCCTCCATGGACCATCATGATGCTTCATTTCCAATCTCCTCTGTAATGCTAATGAAATTTTTGTAATTTAAAATTTGCATCTTTTTTTTATTTAATATATATACAATTTTTTTGTGACCTTGAGTGTTAAAAAAAAGAACATGAAGTTTTGGTTTAAAATGTAGCAATTGATTTATTAAGATTGAAAAGGTATTTATAATTTTTGTATGATTCATTTGTTTACTTCTTTAACATATATATAATATCGGTCTTAATTGTCAAGAAACTTGTATATGAATAAAAGTCATATATACTCAACAAAAATATTATTATTTAATGAGTTAAAACTGAATATAATGTTAATATACTTAGAAAAATAAAATTAATGAATAAAAATATTTCACTATTCAATAAATTTTCAATGGATGATTGTAGTTGCATTCTAGAATGATATGTTTCAAGCTCTAGACTTGCGAACTGACCTTTGGAATCACCCTATAATTGCTAGATTTACAAAGATCAATGATTGAACTTTTATAAATTAATATATATTTTTTTACCTCCATATTTGCTATGCAAGAATCATCAAAGAATTTGGAATGAAGAATAATTAGAAATCAATTTAACTGACGGTACATGCCAATTGAAATCTCTCTCATTTATTGAATTCAAAGGCATTAAATGAGTGGAGCAAGTTGTAGTGTTGAAGGACAATGCTAACTCATTTATTTTGGCAGGAATGAAAACATTGCAATGTTCATTTTCACACTTCACAAATGAAAATGCCAATTAGACTAACTTTCCAAAAGAGACATGGTGTTTTTGGGATCAATCACTGATCTTGATTGTGTTCGATTTTTTATGGTCCCACTAGACGAGAGTTTAATTTGGGAAGTAATTAAACTGGTTTTAGGGCAATAATTTATTGTTGTTGATCACCATTATCGATTCAACACAAATATTTCCTCTCAGTTCAAGATGTCATTGTTAGACTTGAATGCATCGAAAGGTATGGCTATAGCAATTGTAAGGCTAATTATCAAATCATAATGCTTTGGGGGTGTTGAGGAAATGCTTGCAATGGCATATATGGGTCTAGGGTTTTTCAGGTTGAGAGATTTCTCACGGTTGCTCATTCTTGGGGAGGTGGTGGAGCGTCTTCCATTTTTGCTCAGCTTAAATGGGGTGGCTCTGGCTTGCCATAAGGCTCACATGGTAAGTGGCTTCAACTTCATAAAGAAATATCTTCTACTAGAACCAATTGGAAATTGGGAGTGGGTTAAATAATTCTTTGATTACATCTCAAATGTTTTATTGGGTTATCCTGTGTCAATATCTTTTGGAGAGAAGGCCTTTGGTTTGCAGTGTTGAAAAGTGTTGCAAGCTAATTTTGGCTATGGTTGTATTTAACGTAGGATTTTTGGGTCGGCCCTACATGGCTTTCATGAGTAGGAAGAAGGTGATAATGGTAGTAAATTTGTATTGTGGTGATGCCCTAGTGGGTCACTTCAGAGGTAAACTATATTCTATGATAAACATAAATCTTCTTATGCATAAAAAATACAAAAACTATTAAGGTAGAAAATAAAATATATTTTGTGTACTCAAAATATTCAAATTAATGTACAAAAATATACTTAGAAAATTAAAATTAATGTATAAAATTATTTTACCATCCAATGAACATTCAATGGCTAATTGTAGTTGCATTCCAAAATGAAAATTTTAGAGCACTAGACCTGCAAACTCAACCTTTGGAATCACTCTAGAGCTGTTCAATTTACATTGAACGATATTTGACCTTTTATTCACATGCATTATTAAAAAAATTATCATTTTTGTGTGTGAGATCTATTTATTAAATCTTATCTTATGAAAAATCTATTTGTTCCTTAAGTAATCACTCTTAATTTGAATTTCCTTAGATTTTTCTAAGTTTGATGGTGGTTACACAATTAAAATTATTATATTTTAATAAGTTATTTGTTGATGCCAAAATTTGGCAAGGTAACAACCCTTTGTGGGAAACTCAGTTTATGGGGGACCTATTGCGCTAAACTGAGTGACCTCTGGATTTTTTAAAGAAGTCGGCTTCTTTTGTAATGGGGGTTTGGAAAGGGAAACATAAGCATATATATAAAAATAAAGGCTAATCTAAGGCGATGCGCCAAGACTTAATAATAGGCACGATAAATCACAGATCTAAGGGCCTGATTGGTATTTGTAATGTCCCAGAAAGATAGAAACTAAAGATTAAAGTATAGATAATCCATTCATTGACATAAAATAACATTGCATACATTCCTAACTACCAAGAAGAGTCATAAGACATGATATAGACCAACAAACTTGCATTCAATTTATAGAAGTTCTCAAATGAAATATCCAGACAATAGCAACATAGTCTAAAGTTAATCAAATAGCATAAAAGAACAGAAAGGCCGAACAATTGGCACAGTCTGAGAGTCTTTGCAATAATGAAAAAACAATAATAAAGGCCTGGTGTCTTTTCCAAAATCAATGTTTTTTCTGAAAATCCGGGAACCCTACTCTGAACAAAGAGGAGTATATATAGCCAAATTCTCCCATTGCCTTGGCGAGCAATAATAAAAATATTTAAGAATCTTTGGCAATGATGCAAAATAAAATATTCCTCCCAGTCGTTACAACAGAAAGACTCTAGCCAACGTATCTGGTTGCTCCAAGTTGAAGTGCATCCTTTGCAAATGATGACAATGGTCTAGCAAAGCCTCGTGTAGACAAGTGTTGCCCTTTGAGGTAGGTGATTAAAACACGTGGCAGAAGCCGCAACTTGTAGTTCACTTCATCCTTTGTGTTGAAGTAGTGTGAACAGAAGAAACATATGGCAACATTTTGTTGTCCGCAGTCGTTATTTCATTCATTCGCTGAAAGCTTGTACAAAGCAAACACGTAGAAAAATGTGCACTGTAGATGCCGATCGTGGGGATTGCCAATTTTTTCTGGGAATGGGAGCTACGTGGAACACGAGTGGGGCCCGATGAGGAAGAAAAAAGGAAACTATCAAAAATCCTGTGGTGACGACACATGGGAGCATTTTGGGGAGCTGATGGAAGAGCAAAGAGGAAATGCATTCAGAGTACGGGGAGCAGACAAGTGGTAGAATCCATGGTAGCAACCAAAGAAAAGGGGCCAAAAGTAATTGTTGAAGGCATAGGCCAACGCTTAGCCAAAAATCAAAACCCAAAGGGAGCATGGTGAATTCTGAATTCACAACTTCTGGTGACTAACAGGGGCATTTTTCTTTGAGGAACGTGGAACCCAAAATTTTCTTTGGCTCACAAACTAGAGCACTATCCATTAGCGACAAGATTAGAGATTGTAAAGGGCTGCCTGTAGAGGTGGCTAGTCAACTTCGGATGGTCTCTCTAGTTTGCGCAAATTCTCATGCGCTTCGCCTAGGTCGATCGTTTCTTTATGAGGCAGCGTGTCAGGCAAACCGACCCTTGCTTCATAATGGAACAGTAGATGTGTAAGAGGATGGATGAATCCTTCAATGTCCACTACAGTAGGGGGACAACTAAAACTCTGGAAAGCATTTGGGTCTCACTCCTTCTCTTCAATTCTTTCTACAATCTATTTGACGGTGGCTATCAACCCATCTTCAAAAAATGGAGATGACAGACCCATCTCGCTCAGCTGAGAGATATTTTCACACATGTTGTCTATAGTTTAGTTTAAGGTAGCCACAGCCGCTTTAGTCCGTTGCAAGGCCGAGTGGAAATGAATTAATTTGTTTGCCATTTGAGCAGCAGGATCCCGATCCTCGATTCCTGCCTTGGCTAGGTCTTCATTAGAGACTGAATATAGATTGGTGAGCAAACTCTTTGCTTCTGGAACCCCCTCTGAGCTGAACCATGAGAATTGCTCGATTGTTTCATGGACCTCCTGGATCAATCTGGTTGCCTTTGAGATGAACTGGGGTGTTGGCTACAAATTTAGGCAGAAGGTTTTAACCCTTTCCCAATAAGAAATATATATATGTCAAACCAACAGGATGAGGTCTGGTTGTGCGGAGGAAGCATAGAGAGAACTCTTGAGGGAAGAGATTTCCACATCCTTCAAGTTAATAACTTTTGTTAATTCTACATTCCTTGCTCTTGTGACTACTAGTTGCTCCCCGAAGCTGCTTATTTCATTCTGCCAGTCTTCCTCAGCCTGGGAGTGGTTTGCCAATGCTGTGTTAAGAGAGGACTTTGCTTCTTGAAGCTCCTTCTCCCTTTGTTGTATATTTTTCTCTATTAAGGTCAATTGGCCTTGATACTTTTGGTTCTTTTCTCTTAATTGGTTGAGCAGTATGGGGTCAACAGACTGGGACTTATTGAGCTTCTCTTAGAGCTTGCTCCGTTCTAACTCCTCTATTTGCACCTTCTCATGCAAGCGTGCAACCTCAAATTCTAGTGATTTCTCTTTCATTTCCAGGAAATTGACTAGTTCCCTTATCAACTTTAGCCACTCCTTTTTCTTCAATTGACTGCCATACTTGAGAAACTTGGTCGTCACTACCTGTTGCGTTTCCTCCATGAGCTCCACCGTATCCTGTGGTCGAGCCACAGATAGATCAAGTCCCATGGCACACATGTCGTAATAGCCCAGGAGCATCTCCCCCTGTGGTTTGGCAATATTTGGGTACATGGTGGCGAAATTCAACACCTTTTGCTCTTCATTGTAAACTGTATACACTTTGGACTCTTCTTCCTTCTTGTCATCCTTTTCTTTTCGCTTCTGGATCCTGAGGGCTCACATTTGCTTTGTGGCTTCTCCTTGAGATATGAATTCAGATGGCGACCGAATCAATCCTCCAACAATAGGTGCACCGGGAGGCAAGGAAAAAGGAAATACCCGTGTAGCGGCCCCTTGCATTTTCTTTGGTTGGAAGTTGACAATTTTTGGGGAGAAAAAGGGAACCTACCATAGTTTGATTTGTGAGCTGGCGGAAGGACTCATTAGTTGTGGCGATGAGGTAGTCATAATTGATTCCATTTGCTGGGAAAGTTGGGTTGGACCCGAGGCAGCAGAGGTAATAGGGGTGTTGATGGCGGCCGAGCTTTCAGCAAGCGAGGCGAGGAGATATTGAGGGGTGGTTGCAGGTGTGAAAGTTCGTGGAGGTGTTAAGATAGATTGCCCAGCTTGGGTGAAATGGGAGAAACCTCCCAGAAACAATGTGGCAGGGGTAGGAAAGGTAGGGTCGACGCTTGCAGTAAGAGGTTCCACGGGAATGGAAGAGGACACCAGAGATTAAGGAGTAAGAAAAGTAGAAGTGAAAGTTACCTGTTGACTGGACATTGACAGTGCTTCACTTATCGCCGACTGCTTACTCACTTTGGGCTCTTGGCCTACTACAAACACTTGACTTATGACGGCTTCTTGTGATCCCTCACTTGGAAAAGCTTCAGTCCGTTGTCGTTTAGTGGGCGGGGAGTCCTCAATTTCCATGGTCTCTATAGTTTTTGGTTGTTGCTGCTAGGGCACTTTTGTCATTGTCAAGGCCCAGGCGAGTGTCTGTGAGGATCGCGACACATTTAGTTGCACATTTGAAGCAAAATAGGTAGGTTTCCCTGTAGACTTTCTCTTTTGCTAGGCGAAGGATGTTGGGGTCTTGGCTTCCTCCTATGGATGCTCTTCTTCTTCATCGGGGTTGTCGCCATGACTTTCGCTTGAGTTGGGAGCAGGATGCTCCTCATCCCACAACCTCTCAAACTCTTTGTCTTCATCTATGTCATCATAAGGTGCATCAACCCATTTTATCTCCTGGTGATATATCCAGAAGGTTTTGATCTTTTCATCAGTCCATTCTTCCTCATCCTTTAGCTCATTGTACATAGATTTTCCCATTTTATAGTTTTCATCACAATCTCCCACCGGGAAATAGAACTTATGCCATGGTGGCCTACTATCTTTTGTGGGGATATGAACCAGGTCAACCAATAGATCATCTTTATCTTCTAGTGGGTTGCATCTTCACTCCCAGTAAGGCCAAGGGTTGTGAGTTACCTTGAGGTGATCATACGGTAAATCATTGAATGGGTTATAATCCCATCTATCATAGATCATTACTAACCCCAAATGAGCTAGTTTATCTTGCAGAAGCGGGTGTGTTTGCTTCTTTTTCATGGCTACCATTTTGAAAGTCTGTGGATAGGTAAAGAATTCCTTTCTCTTGACCTTCTTGCTGCTGCAAAAGGTAATATCGATAACGCACGCTTGCTGAAACAATTCCAAAGCCAACACCCAATTAGTCACACATACTGGAAGGCGGAACGATTCTTCAGTGAAGCCCCACATTCAGATGAATGTGAAATATGCTCTAAAAAACCAATCACATTTAGGAACAAAACTCTGCATAAACTTTGTCTGAGTTATTGTGAGCCTATTAGTACACTCCTCTCCTAATAAATCTTGCAAAATCGGGGTCAAAAAATGATCCGAAAATGTGTAATAATCAAAAGTGGAAGAGAGGAGAAGGGTCCAGACAGAAACTGGCTTTTTCCTCCTCTTTTCATCAAAGATGGACAACTCCATACGCTCAGCAAAGAAATCAGGGTTTTGATATAAAAACATATAAGCAAGATAGGAGACAAATTTGAACTTTCATTCAGTTGGGTATTTGTCAATTTACTCTAACATCTTCTTTGATAGGAACTCTCCGAAATCATACTAGAAATAAGATTTTTGGTAGCGGAATTGGAAAGTTGGGCCCATTTGAAAAGACTGCACCTCTTTTTTAGTGTCTAGACCAAAAACAAACGCCATCATTGAAAAGGCGTTTTGTAGGTCTTCCTTAAAAGCGTCGTGCAAAGCAGGAACTACTGGCGAATTCCCACATTCTGCCTCAATTCTTTGAGTTTCTTCGTTGAAAAACTCTCGAGCTTGTTTCCTGGTGTTCCATATATCAATTCCCTTTTTAGGATTGAAATTCTTCACTGCCATTCCTCTCTGCATAGGGTCTGGAATACATAGCATATTCCAAATGGCAGTCGAACTGATGTTAATTGAAAGATTGTAGCCCTCAATAGTGTTGGTACTCAGATTGAAACGCCTAATGGCTACATCTACCAACTCCGGGAAGTAATGCACAAATGGGACCATATATTGAGGAAACCCACAAAACCATATCTTCTCCACATATGACATTGGCCTTCTAAACACCTTCATGTGTGTGTAGGAAGATTCCCTCAACCCTTTGGGGTTTCTTACAACTAAGAGATCATGAACATTGTCCCAATCTTCATGAACCAGGCTCTGGTCTCTATAGACCTTGGGCTTGTCCAGCCGCCTTGTGTTTGCCCATTTTGGCCTATCAGGGATACTTGGTGTAGCATAAGAAATATCATCAAAGACATTAACTGCTTGTGCTCTTCACAGAGCTTTAGCTAATTCTTGAGATGCTACTGGCCTAACCCCCTGACTCGAACTTTCTACCATTATTACTCTGTGGGAAGCTTTCTGCTTAGAAATCCTTTGTAACTTTACTTTAGCTCTTGGCTTTGATCTAGAACTTTTAGTTTCTGCTTTCAGTAGTGTTCTTAAAAGAAGTTTTTTAAGTGCTTTAAAACTTTTACATGCAATATTTAGTGATCTTTTCTCAAAGGTGGTAGATGAGAATCACCTTTTTTGCTTTTAATGTAGCATGTACTGCCAGCCCTTCGGCTTGTGTGAGATGAATTACTTGCTATTTTGATTTGACAAGAATTCATAAATATAATTAGCAACTAGCTGTACCGCACGATTTTCTTAGAACTTGAGTTGATGCTTTGCAAGAAGCTTAAGCCTTTGTATGTGCTAGCAATTAATATCTTAAAAAGAATGATTAGGACAAAGATGCGCTTAGTATTTCAAAAGATATGAATTCTTCCTTGGAAAACGCAACATACCTGGAGGATGACACCTCAGTCCTCAGCCGTACTTAACACCGCCAATTGCTGCCAATAGTTTAGGCTAATTAATTAGCTTTCATCAGTTTTGGCACGCAACAAATCATATTTAGTAGACGCAACTGGGTGAGAAATTCAAACGAGCCTGGGCACAACTTTCAAGTTGGTACTTGATTAACATCACATTTATGGCAAGCAGATTAACATACTTTTCCTTGATTTTTCTATAAATAGGTCTCTCCATAGTAGTGAAATCACACTTAGTGATTTGAGCAGAAGTGGTGTTAGGAAATTGGCGTAGTAGTTTAGCATTTGCAGTGCGTAGCATTCTCATAGGTTAGACTTAGGTGCTTTGCAGGGATAGTTCTATAGTTTTTGCAGAAGTCTGACAAGATGGATACCCCAAATAGGCTAGTGTCGTACAAGTCTTAGACTGCCTTCCTAGGAGAAATTTCTACCAGGTGGTTAAAGAGGATGACGAAGAACAAGCATTCCCTGTCAATTATAGCTATAAAGTGGGTTTTGGGATGGGAATTCCTTGAGTACAAGGACACGTATCGAGTTAATGCTGATGTGTGCTCACACTTTGTTGCCTCAATGCTAGATATAGGAATTCCCAAGCCATTAATTCTTCGTCTGGTGAAGGAATTATTTCCCAAGAAATACCTGAATGACCTTGGTGAGGTTGTTGCAAATGCTGCATATGGTGGGGGGATCCCAACTGCAAGTGACCTCTGAAGGTTTATAGAAGAGGATGTTGTCATGCCATGGCTGCCATTTTTGAGTGGCTTTCATCTCCAGACAGGAGATGAGCACCATGAGAGGGTCACTCAAGCCCTTTACTTCTTGTTTCGTATTTACAATGTGGTGCCATTCTACAATATCGATTGGTATACAGACTTCAAGAACTTGGTGTTCCCTCTGCTTTCCTTTGCTCCATTGGATGACATCGTTGCTGCTCTCATGGATGAGGATACTATGGACACTGCCATCGACGCGACCATTGCTGCTGCTCATGTAGTGAACTGAAGACTTGTGTCTTTCTTTTCCTTGCTTTCAGAAAACTCATAGTAATTAGTTTATTTTTGTATACATGCCTGAAAAGGACTTTCTCGTTATATATAATAGAAGCAGAATACAAATACTTTTTGGAAGCGTGGCCCTCTGAGCCATTTTGAAGTGTAAATATCAAAGTATATATATAATGAAAATATATCATTATGATTATCTCATTGTCTTCTCCTTGTTTTGCCACTGGGTTATTCTTCCTTTTCAGCGTGTATGTATGAATCTCAGCTTTGCATGAGGGTGTTTAATTTTTGCTCTGTTCAACTATGAGTTTATTTCTCTCACTTTCTGCAATAATGGGTCATTGCTTCCTTTCGCCACAAACTACAAGATAAAAATAAAAAAGACCGGCCAGCCAAAACAAAAAGGAAAGAAGGAAAAAGCATATTTACATATTTACATGCTTATAGAGAGCAAGCCTAATTAAATAATTTCAAATGGATTCCATTGACTGAAATTCCCAACACTTTTTCTTCCATAGTCTCTAACTCATATGCATTGTGTTCCTTGCAATGAATTATCCTAAATGGTCCTTCCCAAAGGTTGTCAAACTTACCGTGTTGAACTGGCTTAACAACCCTTTCATTATATTTTAGCACCAAGTCTCCGCACTTTAGGCCTTGGTCAGACGTTTTCTTGTCAAACCACATTTTAACCACTTGTTGGTGGTTAGTCATGGTGGTCAAGGACTTTTCCCTTTTTTCTTGTACCTCTATCAACTCAACTAACCGCACCTCCATTGCACCGTTTTGCTCCACTTCTAGGGATTTTAGCAATTGCAGTGCCATAATCTCTATAGAGATAGGCAATAATGGCTCTTTGTCATAAACTAGCTCGTACGGTGAAGTCTTGAGGACCTGATTTGGAGTTATGTGGTCCACCTAGAGTGTTGCTCGGAGATTTTTGTGCCACTCTCTTTGATATTCTGATCCAATTCTTTTGAGGAGTCAAACCAGATTCTTATTTGTTGATTCGGCTAGGCCGTTCCCCTGTGGGTAATAATTTGATGATGCTTTATGGAATATTCCATGTGTAATCGCGAATTGACTTACCTTGGAGCCTAGGAAAGCTTTAGTATTGTCGGAGATGATAGTTTTGGGCAAGCCAAATCTTATCACTAATTCCTCTACGAAATCCACAATCTCTACCTTCGTCACATTCTTGAGTGGTACGACCTCAGTCCATCTTGTGAAGTAATCCATGGCCATTAAGATCCATTTATGTCCTGCACTAGAAGCTAGGTTAATCATTCCGATGAAGTCTAAACCCCATTGCGTAAATGGCTCCTCAACTACTATTGGGTTGAGGGGCATTGCAGAATTCTTTCTCCTTTCGGCGAAGAACTGACACTCTTTGCAAGTCTTCACCAGGGAATAGGAATCATGGAATAGTGTTGGCCAAAAGTAACTTGCGCACATGATCTTGATGGCAATAGTCTTTGCGGAGAAATGTCTGCCTGAGGGATTGTTATGGTAGGTGTTGAGGATCTTCCTTGCTTTTTCTGCGGTAACACATCTCAATAGGACGTCGTTGAAATTTCTCTTGAACATGATTCCTTCGATGAGTGCGAATCTGCTATTTTGTAGCCAGTAGAATCTCCTTTTTTGAGAAGGAAGGCCTGACAGGTACTTTCCTATATGCATAAACCTTACTCTGTTTGCTAGCCAACAACCTTTAGATTCTGATCCGTTTGTTAGGACTAGTTCTGACTGCTCTTCTTCAGGGTCCACTTCCTTGTTATGCACCAAATATTCACAGTCCTCTTCCTCGGACGGTTTTGGTGGGTTTGACCTCAATTTCATATTCGACGATCTTAGTGATCCAATTAGCTCTTTTCTTTGTAATTTCTCCTTCCATGATATATTCGCACACACTAGAATGCGTGACATAAACAATCACCTTATTGAAGGAGATTATATTGCAGAATTTATTAAGTCCTTTCACTATTGCAAATGCCTGCCTTTCAATGAAATTATAATTCGTCTCATATTCCTTTAGGGTATGGGAGTGAAATGCTATCGGATTTTCTCCTTTGCCATCGTTATCTTTCTGAGTTAAAACAGTAGCAATGCTTGATTTTCTACTGAATACATACATTATAAATTCCTTTGATAAGTTTGGGTTAACTAGAATAGGAGTGGAAGAGATAACATCCTTGACCTTTTTAAAGGCTTCTCTGGTTTCTTTTTTCCATTTGAATATTTGATCCTTTTTCAGCATCAAGGTAATTGGCCTGATTATTCCTGCAAAGTCAAAAATACATTTTCTAATGAAATTCACCTTCCCCAAGAAGGATTGAACGCCTTTCTTGTTGACTAGAAGAGGAAGCTCTTTAATGGCTTTCACTCGCTCTGGATCAATTGAAATTCCTTCTTTGGACATTACATTCCCCAGTAGCTTGCCTTGTGGTACTCCGAAGACACATTTTTTTGGGTTCAGGGATATCCCAAACTCCTGGAATTTCTTGAATACCATCTCACGGTGATCAAAATGATCATCCTTGGATTGAAAAAAACCATTAGATCATCTAAATAGATTAAGATAATCTTATTGATCAATTCACTGAAAGCGATATCCATTGCCCGCTGGAAAGTAGCTCCGACATTGGAGAGACCAAATGACATTTTGGAATATGCAAATGTCCCCCACTTGGTAGTGAACGTTGTCTTATGTTGATCCTCCTCTTTGACCCAGATCTGATTGTAACCAGAGAAACTATCCAACAAGGAGAACATCTCCAATTCTGCCACTATTTGAAGGATTGACTCCATCGAGGGTAGTGGGTAACGATCTTTTAGGGATGCTCTGTTGAGGTCTCAGAAATCCACACATAGGAAAACATCTCCATTTTTCTTTCAGACTGGAACCAAGTTGGATACCCACATGCTATGCTTGATTGAAAAGACAATCCATGACTAGATTAGCTTTGTTAGCTCCTGCGCCATTAGCGCTTCAATCTTTGGGTTCACCGGCCTCTGCTTTTGTCGAACTATTTTTTCACCTTCCACTAGCTCGATTGTGTGTTGGATGATGTTGGGATCATATCCCTTCAGATCATTATAGGACCAGGACACTACTCCTTCATATTTATCGCATAAGTTGATAAGTCTTTCTTTATCACAATGTGGGACGTCCTTCCCGACTTTGAGCTTTCTTCCATCTCCGACTTGTAGGTTTGCATAGTCGCTTTTGTCTACTACAAAATTTTGTTTATCATTTCTTGCATCATCACAATCAAAAAGGTTTTCGAGTGTGACCAACCCTTTTGGAAGCTTGTTGGACTTTAGTTGAATGATTTTCCCTTCATAGGCTTCAATGATTTTAGGTTGAAGTTGGTCAGCAAATTTGCTTGATTGCTGGATGAACAAGGCAATGTGTTCATCACTGTTAAACAACTGCCAGCTTTGATCATTATCAAGAATCGTTGATTGGAATATTACTCATATAGATTGTTTGTTGTGAATGAGATTAGAGGTAGGATCAAATTGAGATCTGGTTGATGCCATTCGATCAACTTCTTTATTTTGTTCTTGGGGTACTGTCCTAATGTTGAAGGATTCAAAACCCTCCATCAGGTCCCAAACTCGGTGTCTGTAAGATCACATGCAAAAATTCTTTCCCATAGAAATTCCTCGGTCTTGATTGACTACTAGTTTGGAATCTTCGAACACCATCAATTGTTTACTTCCCATCCATTCCGTAAGGCTGATACCTTGTACTAGTCCTTCGTATTCAACTTCATTGTTTGAGCAAGCGAACTGGAAGCGGAAAGACATTAGTGTCTTTTCATTTTGTGGGGACATTAAACATATCCTAGCTCCTGCACCATTCTCGCATCTTGCTCTGTCAAAGTGCAACATCCATAGCTTAGAGGCTTGACCACCTTTGGATTCTTTGACAACCTTGGGGAGCACTTGACCTTCATCGTAGATGACATAGGTGCCCAACCCGGTAGCATGGTAGTTGCTGAAAGGGTCGGTGTCTATATGTTTGCTCAAGAGAGCGTCTTCTTGATCATCCTGATCTCTGGTCACTCTTTCATCTTCTAGTAATTTTTTGCAATACATCTCTTGCTTAGTGATAGAGGTATGCGCAACTTCAAAATTGATCATGGCTTCATCAGCTACATGTTCCGAATGTAAAGCTTTAGATTCTATCTTCATTTTTGCACCATGCTTGGTTATGAGGATTAAATGTGACTAGTCCAAGGATAGGTATCTGCCTACTTTCAAAGTAAATTCTCTAGATAGATAGAGGCCGAACATGGAGGGAACATCTATGATCATAGTATCTTGTGGAATAGTGATGCTAGGGAAAGAAAATAGAGTCAAGGGGAGTGCTTTGATGACACCTACGGTTTCAACTTTGTTTCCATCAAGTTGCATCACTCCTCTTTTTCAGGGTTCATAACTGAGTCCTAATGCTTCAGCTATTTTTTTAGGCATAACTATAGTGCTAGCACCAAAATCAATCATGACATTGTGCAATAATTTCTCCCCTATAATAAGAGTTAAGAAGGGTTGGGGCTTTGGCTTACCTCTGACTTCAGCAGGGGCTTCCGATGTGCTATTCATAATAACTTTGGAAAAAGGTGATGAATCAATGGATTTTGCTTTGGACAATTGGTCCATCGGCGCCGCACTTACGTCTTCTCGAAGAGCCTTTTGTAATAGCGTCTTCTACTTTGGGATAGCTAGAATATCCCATAGAGACACATTAGTGGATGATTTCTTCAATTGTTCCACCACATTGAAAGGTGGCAGATTCAGAGGTTTCTACTCCTTTGCTCTTGTTATAATAATTTCCTTTCACGACTGATATTGCGGCAACACTGTGGAGTCATTAGGCATCTGGTCAGAAGCATTTTTAGGTTGTAGACTGACTAGTTGCGGGGTGACTAGTTTGCCTGTGAATCTCCTCTTTGACTGGGTGTTGTAGTCAGATTATACTTGCGATGTTTTGGATGTGGGCACATCATTGGAAAACACCACCTCTTCTTCCTCCATCCACAAGAAAAGTGTGTGGTCCGTAGCGATGTCCGCTTCTTGCTCTAGTGACATCCCTTGCATTTGCACGATGAGCACCGCATTGTCCATTTGTGAAGAAGCATACACATAGCTTCCTAGGTCTAATGTTGTGGCTTGGCTACATTGCTCCACCACTTTTTGTTGTAAGTAGCCTCATGGGAAATTTTGGGGCATATGTGAATCGCCGCAAGGGAAGCACCAGGGGTTGGTGTCATCCGCTAAGTTGTTTTGCCCTACAGTCAGCTCCCTGTTCGAGCTTAGATTAGTGCTCTACAGTGGAGTGGGTATTGATATGACTTGATTCGTTGTTTGTGCCTGTGGATTCGGGCGAGCGCCTCTCGAGAACTGGTTTTGTTGGTAGGAGGACCTTCCACCTTGATAATTTTGGTAGGTAGGCTTCGGGGGTACGACTTGATTGTGCTTGATGACGGTTATCTCATTGACGATGGTCAGTAACATTTCTTTGAACTCACTCATTTCCTCCTTTGAAGAGCTAGATGTAGAGGCAACATTTTGTGGCACGCTTGGGTATGTGTACATGGATTGAGGAGGAGCAGGTGCGCTGGTGGAAGGCATCTCTTGAGTAGGAACTAATGCTTTGGGGAATATAGGAATGATGGGCCGAGGAGGCAGCTTCCTGACATCTATTAAATTATTTTCTGCTTTAACAGCGATGCTATATGCACCTGGTAGGGTGGTTCCACTGAGAGATTGGATCATCATTGAAATATCGAGATTGATAGACTTCAAATAGAACATAAAATCCATATCAGGCAGTGGGCAGATATCAACTTGAATCCTTTGCCAGCTTGTATGGAAACGAACATTGAAGTCAATCATGGCTTCGTGCGGGGCTCTTTTTATAACCGATAGCTGGTAATACAATGATGATTGGTCTCCTGCATTCAAAAATCTCTAATAGAAATGCTCCCCGAGCTCATCCCATGTGCTGATAGTGTTTGCTTGCAACGTGCGATACCAATCTAGTGCCTTGCCTCTAAAAGAGGCGGCAAGCAACCTTAATGCCACATTTTGGGATGTAACCCCATGTACTAAGCATACATCCACAACATCTTGCAAATGTTTAGACGGTGTTCTTGAGCCATCTTCGGTGAATTTAGGTTAGCTTTTAGGGTGGAAATTGGGATAGCAGCGCAAACAATAGGTATTACTCGTGCAACAAGAGGGCTTTCGGCATCCCATGCCACATAATTTCTATTAGCAATAGGCAACATGGCTAACGGAAAGGGAGGAGGAAGCGAAATGCTTACTAATTGACCTGCGGCCTATGATGTCCCTAATTGTGGTACTGACAAACCAAGATTATTTGCTGTTTGGGACCTAGTAACAGGCCGATGGCTCATACACCCTTCTAAAAATTTGATTCATTAAGCTTGGTCCCACCGGGCATGCTAGGAAAAAGAAAAAACTGTTGATGCCAAAACTTGGCAAGGTAACAACCCTTTGTGGGAAACTTATTTTATGGGGGACCTATTGCGCTAAACTGAGCGACCTCCAGATTTTTTAAAGAAGTCAGCTTCTTCTGTAATAGGGTTTGGAAAGGGAAATAGAAGTAGATGTATAAAAATAAAGGCTAATCTAAGGCGATGCGCCAAGACTTAATAATAGGCACGATAAATCACAAATCTAAGGGCCCGATTGGTATTTATAATGTCCCAGAAAGACAGAAACTAAAGATTAAATTATATATAATCCATTCATTGAAATAAAATAACATTGCATACATTCCTACTGTGAAGAAGAGTCATAAGACATGATCTAGACCAAAAAACTTGCATTCAATTTATAGAAGTTCTCAAATGAAATATCTAGACAATAGCAACACAGTCTAAAGTTAATCAAATAGCATAAAAGAACAGAAAGGCCAAACAATTGGCACAATCTGAGAGTCTTTGCAATAATGAAAAAACAATAATAAAGGCTTGGTGTCTTTTCCAAAATCAATGTTCTTCTAAAAATTTGGGAACCCTTCCTTTGAAACAAAGAGGAGTATATATAGGTAAATGCTCCCACCACCTTGGTGAGCAGTAACAAAAAAGATTTAAGAATCTTTGGCAATGATGCAGAATCAAAGATTCCTCCCGGCCGTTGCAACATAAAGACTCTAGCCAACATATCTGGTCGCTCCAAGTCCAAGTGCATCCTCTGTAAATGATGGCAATGGTCCAACAAAGCCTTGTGCACACAAGTGTTGCCCTTTGAGGTAGGCAGTTAAAACACGTGGTAGAAGCCGCAGCTTGTAGTTCACTTCATCCTCTGTGTTGAAGTAGTGTACGCAGAAGAAACGTGTGGAAGCATTTCACTGTCTGCGGTTGTTATTTCATTCCTTTGCTGAAAGCTCGCGCAGAGCAGACACGTAGCAAAATGTGCACTATAGACACCGATCGTGGGGCCCGCCAATTTTTTGTGGGAATGGGAGCTACGTGGCACATGAGCGGGGCCCGATGAGGAAGCAAAAAGGAAACAATAAAAAATCCCGCAGTGACAACACGTGGGAGAATTTTGGGGAGCCGATGGAAGAGCAAAGAGGAAATGCATTCGGAGTGCAGGGAGCAGACAAGTGGCAGAATCCATGGTACCAACCAAAGAAAAGGGGCCAAAAGCAATTGTTGAAGGCATAGGCCGACACTTAGCCAAAAATCAAAACCCGAAGGGAGCATGGTGAATTTTGAATTCACATTATGTCTTTGTGCTTTGATGCCATGTATACTTTCATGATATTATTAATTTAATGTGTCAATAGGAAATCCTTAAAAAAAAAAAATCCTCTTTTGATTCGAAGCAATCAAAATATAGAGTTGATAACTTGATATTGAAAACTGCACGAGGTACTCTGCATGAAGTCAGTTGTCAATCAAGATTTGAAATAATATTTGCAATAGATCTCATATCATTTGAATGCTTGAGGTACTCTCAAGTACAATCTACATGTAGCCAGATGTCAATCAAAATAACATTCTTAGTGGCTCAAACCCATGTGTTGATGATGCCTTCAAAAAAGGAAATTATACCTCACATGATTAAATGTCATAAATAGGGATGGTGAGTTTAATTGAAATCATTCTTAACTCCATAAAATGGTATTAATTTTGAGTGTAGTGTTTTGAATTTTGATAACTATTTTCATTTTATGAGGTTAATAATGAATAAGATGATTTCATGGTATTATTGAGGATACTCTAATTTTTCCTACCTTCAATTATGTAGTTTCAGAGTAAAAGAGAGACCAATTTCCTTCAAGTTCAAAATGGGTGGAATTGGAAAGAAGTTGATCTAGTTCACCTGGCTCTTGAGCCAAGTTTTGAACCAAAATTTGGAGCTTTGATGGAGATAAGTTCTTTCACTAGGTGTGCAAGAGTAGAAGTTTTTCAATCTTTTCTCCATTGAAACCCTTCAATTTCTCATACTCTATTTTGATAAAGGCTCTTATAGAAGAGCTATGGACTTTCTATGCCATGTCAATCCTTCTTGGTGGCTTGGCCTTGGTTGATGACTGGGGTAGCATATTTACTACCACTTCAACATATTCTCAAAACCTCCAACTGGTATCAAGGTGTCAATCTCATTTACAAGCACCTTTATATTCAACAATCCATGACATGTATATTTTCTATGTTCACAACTCCTAAGCATCTGTGGTCTAAGGATATGATCTACTTTACATCCATAAACTCAACCACCAAATTAGCCATCACTACCAACTTCCAGACTGGTATCCATTGTGCCAAATGTTAAAGTGACGTTGTGATTTGTACAAGAGCTTGCATGCTCTACTCATCTTTAAAAAGGGATGTAACATTGTAATTCATTTGTAATATTATAATAAATGGTTGTGTTTTTCTTCATTATTCATTTGTAGTAAAGAATTAGTATGTGTGTTTAGAGTCTATTCAAGTTACAAGCAATAGAATAATAGTGTAATATTATATACCAAAAGTGGAGACAAGTGGATGTTTTCATTGAGAGTAATTAGAATTAATGTTATTAGATTTTCACAATCCACGAAACAGTCACTTTTACCATTTTTCAGTTACCTAAATTATATTTTTAAAGTTGAAAAGGAAAATTAAAATACTAAATAAAAATTTAATCCATTAATTTAATAGAAGCTATAAAAGAAACATTCAGTTGCACCAAAAATACACAAATGAATATTAAAATATCCTTGATCAATTTATTCATAAGAGAAATAAAATGTACATTGGAGACAATTGTCTTTGAATCATTCATAATATTTTCATATCTTTGAATGTGTATGTTGATATACAAGAACTTTACATTTGTATTTTATTTCTTCCCTGAGAAACCTAGATAAAACTAGAACAAGCTAAATTCTTGGCTCTCTAAATTTTCCAATCCTCTAAAATTTTGTTAAATGGTCATATTTGCTAGGGTTTTAGAACAATGCATTAGGGTTTTGAAAAAACCCTAAACCTTCATTGAAAACCCCTTGCACTTTTTCATGTTTGCTCATTGACTATTGACTCTAGTATTCCAATCACTTAAGTTTTTATTCATGGCTTTTGTTTCATTTTCGAGTCAACCCCCTTTTATCACTTACCAATTCTATATCTTAGTGCACTTTAAAACAACTTTAAAACACATATTTGAATTCATGACTTGAGTGCTTTGATTATTTTTGGGCCCCACTCAAGACACATGTCACCTTCTCATTCTAGCACCTAAATCCATTTTGCACCATAATTTCTAATGTCCAACGCAATTTTTATATCATAAGGTTATTGACCCCCTTTATTATTTCTTAGTGACCACTTGTCTAAATTGCCGAATGTGCAAATTAAAAATACTTAAGTGAATCTGCACTAATTCCTTTAGTGGTTCCACTACTTGCCACATGTCATGTTTCTGTTGGTTTGTGTGAGTTTGTGGGCTATATTTTATTAAGAAAAAATAAAATTATGGAATACCATAAAGGTGAAATCTATCATCTCATTGGATTCTACATGGTTTCATGACTGTGAGTCTGTGAAATCTTCAAATTAGGCCCAATTCTTAAGTGTGGAATCACAAGAAAGTGACACATTGACATATTTTGCTGATCCCACAAGTATACAAGCTCTTTAAGGCAGGTCCCATTTCAATCCATGAAACTGTGAAAGGTTACCATGAAAACTTCTAGTTGACATCACTCACCTTTTTGAATGCGCTATTCTTAGAAAACCCACTCAAATGACGTGTAAAGACATGACATGGAGTATCTTTATTGGAAAAATGTATTAAATTACTTGACCATTAGATGCACGTTTGATGGATGGTTGCAGTTGAATTTGCGAATGAAAAGCACAAAGTGCTAGAATTGCAAACCCATACCTCCAAAATCACCCTAGAACCATTACATTTTCAAAGATCAATGGCTAAGAATTTATTTGAGAAGGAACATTGGAATGATGCCACCTCTCGTTGAAAGTGATCAATTAATTGAAGGTGCAAAAATTCAGGACAATTGTTGAATTTAGTTTGAAGTATCAATATAGAATTGTAATGTACTAATTGTGTAGCTCGGAGGTAACATGTTTCATTTACCTCAATATTCAAGAAAGAAAAAAGAATTGAACTTGCTACTACTAAATGATTTTATTTTGAAGTGAGAGGGCCAAGACACAGGGAGATTGCTCATTGCAGTGCACTAGGGAGTTTCTAGGATCCAACATAGCTAGTTTGTGTCTATCAATGTCTCTGTATTCATCTTTTCAAGAATCAAATTCCAGGTAAGTGAAATACAAAAATCCTACATTTCATTGTTTCTTAATTTTTCAATATTGGGGTTTAGGGTTGAGATCTTGAGAGTTCACAAGTATAAGCATGTCTACCACCACTAGCATACCATATATTAGGAAAGAAAAAGAAAATTTAAATTAAAAAATAGATTATGCCAGACTACTTAAAACCTTAAGTTTCACAGATGAATACCATTATATTTATGATCTTGTAATCTATGGTAGGCTTATCTCAAAATAGATTTTCATGTGAGAATAAAGTTGCAAAGCAAATGAAAATTACCAATAGTAAAACAATATCAATTAATAGTATCGTTGCATCATGGATAGTTGGATTGGGACGCACGATCTTACATGATGTTTTCCCTTGCTTAGAACTTATCATGGTTTTCACCCACAATTATGATGATAAAAAAGTAATTGTTAATAAAGATAGCAAAGAAGAAATGTTACCCATTACTACAAAATAATTTGGAAATATGTTGGGGTTTATAGTCAAAGATTTTGGAAACATCCACATTGAGCTATAAAACCTTGATAGTAATTATGAAGCAATCGATCAAGGAGATAGTTTTTTTTTCTAAATAAAATAACAGTGGATAGTAACTTATTCAAAGATAATCATAAGCCTCCTTATAAATTGAATATTTTTAAACCATGGGTCCGGGATACTATTTCCATGCTAGCATTTTTCCTTAGACTAGATAGTAATCAGGAAATGGGTGCAACACTCCTTGAAATGGTATATAATATAAATTATGTTGCTCCACCTGTCAAATATAACTTTCTTGAGCATATTGTACAATCCATGCATAAATAATTTTTAATGATTAAAATAGGTTCCACTAAGACATTTAGGTTCACAACCTACTTGTGTTATTTATTTCTATTCAAATTTAGTGGAATGTTTCTGGCCAACAAGCTTTAGATTCAACCCTATACAAATGTTGAGGAAAAAACAATGACTCCAATACATTATTGGACCACTAAGATAAGAATGCATGATACTCGAATGAATTACAATCAATTTGTAGACTGATTTTTGGCTTCATTGTATCAAGCAATTACAAATACTCCAATGCCTATATTGCCTGAGTCTTGTAGAAATTACATCCAACTGGGATCAAAAATACAATTGGCTAATTACTACTTCATGGAAGAATATATTGTGCTAAGATTTTATGGATCAGGAGTAGATCCATACAAACTTCTAATACATGTGGCAGAGATTTTTTTTGCATTAGAATATGTACGATAGATGGAGAGTACAAATAAACTATACTTTGCAAGTCAAAAAAAGAAGAGCATATTTCCTTCTTTACCATTTTTATGTGGAGGGTTCACATTTAAGAGAAAAGCATTCAATATGGTACATAAAATTTAAAAAAATAAATTGATGTTAACTCTCACTAGGAGTATGACTCATGTGAAGTCATCAAAGCAAGGCTTGTGGCCAATAAGAATGTTGCAAGTAGAATTTGACATGAAAGTAAACCCTTGCTTAAAATATTGAAAAACAAGAATTCTTGGGATGAGATCATAAAAGTAATGGAGGAAAATACTACAAAGAAAGGTATTTCTTTTGAACAATTTTCAACAGAAATAATGGCATTGCACCAATACAGAGAAGCAAAGAAGAAAATGGGGAGATATGATAATTTTATGAAAAAAGGTGATTGACCATCTACTTCAATAAAAATACTAAATTCTCTAAGAAGGGCTTGTAGACAAGAAAATTGGACACAATAAAAATTACAACCTTTTAGTCTATGAGGAAGCATCTAGGTGAACCAAAAACTAGTGCAGTGTTTCAAGAGATCGAAGAAGATTATGAATTTAGAAATTTATGAAATAGAGAGTATCCCTCTAAAGCTCAAGAAATTGATGATGATAAGGAAGAAAAAAGTTTACAATGTACAAGAAAAGTCAAATGTGATTTTTAAGCGAGTCCACAAAAACAAACATATATTTCAGGAGCAGCCATACCCAAAAATATGGGTTATGAAGGTGGTGGTTTGGGGTCTAAAGGACAAGGAATTTGGGTGAAAATAGAGGTAGGCCATAGAAAACCTAGTGATTTGCAAGGTATTGGAGCTAATAAAAATCCCAAGGGCATACAAGAGTAGGTAAAACAATTCATTTTGTTAGAGCTTCAAATCCTAATGGTCAAATACAATCACAACTAGGAAATTTTGGAGAATCTAGTGCAACTAGCACTTCCACTACTGGAGATGGTATGGGTAGTAGTACTAGTTGTGGTCAACATGTGCTATAATAAAAAATTACAAACAAGACGACAACAATAAAAGATATACACAGACACCCAATGATCAAGGCATTCTAAAGAAGCAAAGGATTATGATAGGTCCAAGTCCAACTACTAGTACCACTACGTTAGTTTCCACCCCAAAGGAGTTATTTCTAGGAACTCCTCTAGTTATAAGTGTGATTTCAACAACAATGGCTAATCCTCAGCCTCAGGCTCAGTCTAAGATAATTGGAGATGTTCCCATCACTGCAAGTACTTCACCATTCAAGCATTCCATTATGTTTACAACCCTAGGTTTTTATTATAATGGTGAATTTAAAAAGAAATCAGAAATGTATAAAATATAAAGGAAGCAAATGATAAAGAGTATATATATTGTCACTTCAAAGTCTCCAACAACTAGGGTATTACCCATATTTGACCCAACTACAAAAACCATGGAGTACATGTTTGTTGTTCCCAAAGTTTAAAATAAACCAAAGAATCAGATGGATCGCTCTGAATGTTAGGTAAGTAGCTTCCAATTGGATTTTTCTAGATACAAAAATTGTAACAAAATTAATGTATCAAAAAAGAACAACAAATTGGTGTACACATCATTGCTAAATCAAGAGAGCGAAAATAGGTTGCTGATTCAAATAGAAAAGTCACAAATAGACCTAGCAAATGAGAAAGCAAAGAGGAAAGCAACAGATAACAAGAGCAATGAATTAGAAAAAAAGAATAAAAATTTTACCTCTACATCTACAAGCAAATAGGATGAACAAACAAAGGTGGAACTAAAATTGAATGAACTTAGCAAAGGTTAGATGATAGCAAAAATAAATATGATGATGAAAAAGCCACTTCAAAAAAATTAAAACAAAACCTGGTGAAAGCCAATGAATCAACAAATAAATTAAAAGTCAATCTGGAAAAATAGATGAAAATTGTAAAATATTAGGATTTTTTTTGGAGGAATAGAGAAAACCAATAAAAGATTGGTGGTACAGCTGAGGGAAGCACAAAATGAAATAAATTCTTGTCAGAATTAGTTAACTACATTTTGTAAAGAAACTATGAGGGATATGAAACAAAAGATCTAGGAGGAAATAATGCAAAGGATTGATCATTTGTGTGAATTGTTCCAATTGTTTGATTCTTTGATAGTAAATTATAGGAAGCTCAAAAAATACGTAGATGACAACAAAAGTGTGATTTCAAGAGAGAAAATTGCAAATCAAAATTTACAAACAATTTACAAAGCCAATTACAATGAATTGAAATCCAAAGGAATTTATGACCGGATTGATGCCTCAATAAAGTCATCATATATCATTCAAAAGTGTTTGGGAATACATGAAACATGGGAATTTATAGAACAGGTTGTAGAAAAGATGAAGAAATTGGATAAAAAGATAGACAACTTGACAGAGCTTGGTTTGTCAAAGGCTTTTTGTTACACCCGTTGTATTACTACTTATTTACTTTTACCTAGTTGGATGAAAATGCTATAAATGAATGTATTTATGCTTTATGTATTTTGGAAATATGATGATTAAATGTTTGATTCAATTTGATGTTATATAATGATTCTAAATGTGAAATATATGATGCAAATGAATGTATTTTTTTTGGCTAACTACTATTGCAATGTACTAAGCTGGATGCAAGAACAAAATCAAGCCTCTAGAAGAGAAGGGAGTATCACTCAAGAGAAGAACTTGGTCTGGTAACCCTTAATAAGACCTAATTGAGATTTCACACACTCACTTATAGTTTGGTTGAGTTGGGTCAATAGCTTGAGAATAGTAAGTTACCTTTAGTTCTGTTTGTGCTTGATTAGAGTAGGTTGTGGTTTTATCTGTGAATGTTCTTGATTTGGGTTAGAAGTGTTTGAGTCTCTTTGTAATGTGTGAGTTCTTCTTTATGTGTTTATATTTAATCAATGAGATATATATATATGTGTGTGTGTGTGTGTGTGTGTGTGTGTGTGTGTGTGTATGCACGTGTCAATGATAAACTCATACACATGAGTAAATATGTGCATGAGTATACGTAGATAAACGTATTTACGCATGCTCATAGATAGATTACCCATATGCATGGGAATATCGATTGGACGAAGATGACATATATATATGAACACTTTATGTATATATGTTGATCGATGGGTTTGGAAATATATGTTTTTAAATGTGAGGTGATGATATGTATGTATATATATAATATGTGCATATATATAACATGTACATATATATATGTATGTATTAATGTATGTGTATGTATTGGCTAACATAAACATACATACAAATATATTAATATATATTTGTATATATATACATGGTTACAGGACATAATAACCCAGCCAAAATAACCCTGGACAAAATTACCCAAGGACAAAATAACCTAGGGTCATAATAACCCAAGCCAAATTAACCCGTGGTCAAAATAGCCCATGGACAAGATATCCCCGTAAGAATATAGAGAAAGGAATACAAAATTTATAAATTGCATATAGGTTATTCTGTCCATGGGTTATTTTGACCATGGGTTATTCTGTCCATGGGTTATTATGACCCTGGGTTATTTTGTCCTTGGGTTATTATGACGGGGTTATTGTGTCCAGGGTTATTGTGGTCGGGTTATTATGTCCTGATACCGGAAAAGTTTATAAAGCATGCAATATATAACACAATGCATGTGATAATACAAAGCACAACAAGTAAAGGATGGCGCATATGATAGTAACATTGTATAAAGATTAAAGTGTTGTGTTAAGCATATAAAAACAATGCTTAGTTAAAGCGCATAAGGCTAAAGTAAATCAGATTTATGAAATGCAAAGACTTAGTCAAAACTATGAATACAATGAGGAATATAATGTGTAAACCATGATTGACTTAATCTTCAAACAACAAACACTAAAATAGGTACACATGTTAATATGTGGCTCCAAAATATGAATATAGCTTGCATTTAGAAGTCTATTATGAGTTTGTTCTCCAACATATGAGGCAAAGATGGAAAGATAGAATAAGTCAAGAGTAATGATGGATGAAGTAAGTCAACTTGTAGAGTTTTTAGCCTTGCTTTTCTTAGTGAATAATATGTTGTCCATTGAAGGAGGTGGCTGGCTATGCATTTGTTTTGAGTCATTATTTAAGAATCCACCATCTTTCTTTCTTCTTGTTGAGTTGATCTTTTTGATTGAGAAGTGGCATGTTTGAGAGCTATTTTCTAGCCTGCAGTT